>PVLC010022972.1:0-26583 GCA_004027655.1 Graphiurus murinus | reverse complement strand
TGTTAGTGGACAGGCCCTCGCCCCCAGAGACCAGGCTCCTCCCCGGCAGAGCAGAGGCAAGTCCATTCCTGCCCTGGAAGGACTAGAAGGGCCTGGGAGTCCAGGGAGGGGACTCGGCGTCTGACTGGCTGCGCCTGCCCTGGGTGCTCTGAAGGGTGCGAGCCCCTAAAGCGCCCCGCCAGCCTTGGGGGCTGGGGCACGGAGCCCTCTGTCGGCATCTCTGTCTTGTGGGTCCCTGTTCTAGAATTATCTCCGCGATGCCTGGAACATCTTCGATTTTGTGACAGTTCTGGGCAGCATCACGGACATCCTCGTGACGGAATTTGGGGTAAGGCTCCTACCAGCTTCTCTCTGGGCGACTCCGGGTGGGACGCGGGGTGCAGGGAGGTTGAAAAAAAAGAGACAGGTCCCCTGACAACCACTGCTGGCTCAGGTCAGCACTTGGGCAGAACTGCAGAGGGAGAGCTGCCCCCCTGCCCGCCCCCCCCCCGGGGACTTGGGCAGCCTTTAGTGGGTCGTGAGGGGAGAGGGGCGTCGGAACCTGGGAAGGAGGCCGGCACTGCAGCACAGACATAGACACCCTGCCCCTTGGCCACCGACTTAGGAATAAATAGTGGAGAGGTGTGTTGAGAGAGCTGGAGGCACTCAGAGACCCCCATGCCCGCCTCCTCACCCCAGAGCACCCGCCTGGAGAGCCAGTGGGAAGTCAGCTCTCCTTGAGCTGGCCCTCCAACGGCCAGGCCCAGCTGTGGCCCTCGGGCCAAGGCAGGGCCACACTCTGGGGCTTTGGGAGGGACTCCAGGACGTCCTGGATCCTCCAACCCTGGGGCCCCGAGATTCCCAGTGTGAGGGAGGGGGCGGTGCCCCTAGGTCTGGAAAACTCTGTTCCAGAGTTCACACCCCAGCCCCTCTCCTGGCCATCTGCCAGGAAGCCCAGGCTTGGGGACCCAAGGAGCCACTGGGGAGGGTGAGGGAGTTCCCAGCAGGAACAGAAGGGCCAAGGGCTGGGGATGGGATGAAGGCATCCAAATAGCAGTAAAAATAGCAAAAGCAGCCGGGCGTAGTGGCCCACTCTTGTAATCCCAGTACTTGGGAGGCTGAGACAGGAGGATCGCAGGTTCTCGGCCAGCCTCAGCTACTTAGGCCCTTCACAACTGAGCAAGACCCTGTTTCAAAATAAAGAATAAAAAATAAGGCTGGGGGTGTAGCTCGGGGGTAGAATGCCCCTGAGTTCAATCCCTAGTACCACACACACACACACACACACACACACAAAAGCTGATAAGGACCGTTGACTGGCTCCAGGCCAGGCACTGTGCCAAGCGCCTGACATGGATTGATCCCCTGTAAGGGTCTCAGTGTCACTGCATTAAAGAATTTCCCCAGCCAGACAGTGCTGCAAGCCTGTGAGCCCAGCACTTGGGAGGCTGAGACAAAGGGATCGAAAGTTCACAGCCAGCCTCAGCAACTCAGACCCTCCGCAACTTAGACCATGCTTCAAAATAAAAAATAAAGCTGACCCAGGCATGGTGGCATATGCTTATAATCCCAGTACTTAGGAGACTGAGACAGGAGGATCCAGGTTTGTGGCCAGCCTCAGCTACTTAGTGAGGCCCTCCACAACTTAGTGAGACCCTGTTTCAAAATAAAGAATAAAAAATAGGGCTGAGGTTGTAGCTCAGAGGTAGAATGTCCCTGGGTTCAATTCCCAGTACGAAAAAAATAAAATAAAGCTGAGCATGGTGGCACATGCTTGTAATCCTAGTACTTGGGAGGCTGACAGGAGGACAACCCCAGCAAGTAGTGAGACTCTCATTAACCTAACGAGAGGTTTCAAAATAAAAATAAAATCAGACTGGGCATGGTGGTGCACACTTGTAATCCCAGCATTCGGGAGGCTGAGACCGGAGGATCCAGGTTCAAGGCCAGCCTCAGCTACCTAGTGAGGCACTCCATAACTTAGTGAGACCCTGTTTCAAAATAAAGAATAAAAAATAGGGCTGGGAGTGTAGCTTGGAGGTAGAATGCCCCTGGGTTCCATCCCTAAAACCGCAAAAAAAATAAAGTAAAATAAAATCAGGCTGGGGGTATAGCTCACCTGGGGGTACTGCCCCTTGGCTCAATCCCTATTACCACAATAAAATAAATAAATAAATAAATAAATAAATAATAAACAATAAATAAATAAATAAATAAGGGCTGGGTTGTAGCTCAGAGGTAGAATGTCCCTGGGTTCAATCCTCAGCACCACAAAAAAAATAAATAAATAAAAAGAAAGACTTCCCCTAGAGAGAATCCTTTTTACTGAAAGGATATGAATACAGACGCCCTCATGGAGAGGGAGGGAGGGAGGGGACTGAGGGGGAGGCAAGGTACCAGCCACCAGCCACAGCCCGAGGAGCTGGGACCTGCGCAGGCGGGAAGTCTTGACAAGGAAGAACAGGGGCCAAGGCTGATACCCAGCACGGGGGCTACCCCTCCTCTCCTGCACCCCCTCCAGCAGCGTCTGCCGCTGGCCAAGTGAACCCAGGCACGGTGAGCCTGAGAGCTCGCCCACTGGCAGCCCCTGGGTGCCCCAGCGCCCCACTGGAGAGGGCCCTCTAGGAGGCGGGAGTGGCCCCACCCCCACACCTGCAGCATCCTGGCCTCAGTTCGGTGCTTCCAGCTGCAGCTGAGCCAGGACCCCCGCTTCCCTCCCGAAACTTCCCTCAAGAGGAGTCCTACCATGGCCGGTCCCGCAACCATGCCAGACTCCCCTGGCAGAGCCAGGATCTGGGCCTCATCTTCCTGCCTTTCTAGAAGAGCCTGGGGCCCCACCTGGCTGTCAGAATTGTGGCCATCGCACAAGACAGCCTTGACCTTATATCCCTTTGGGTCCAGAGGTTGGGAGGGGCTGCTCAGCTCCCCAGGGAAGCCAGGGAAAGTTGGTTGGAACCTCCAGTGGCCAGAAGATTTCCGTGGGGCTAGATCACCCACTGCCTGTACTCCTGGCTGGAAGGACAAGAATGCAGGATGATGGGGTATAGGAGTCAATACAGAGACCTCAGGACTGGCGCAGTAGCCAAACAGCCCTCCCTACCAGCTGTTTGCTCTTGGGAAACTTGTGTTACCTCTTCTCGGGTAAAGTGGGGAGAAGCCACTGTAATCCTAGTACTTAGCAAGGCACTCTGCAATTTAGCAAAACCTTGTTTCCAAACTAAAAAGGGCTGGAGATGTAGGTTGGAGGATGAGCACCCCTGGGTTCAATCCTCAGTACCAAATAAATAAATGCAGTGGGGATAACCTTTGCAACCAACCTCCTTGGCTCCCGGCATGACGCCCATTCAAGCACAAATGTATCAGGTACACATTGATTTCCTACTGCATGCAGGGATATTTACAGGTGCTGAGGACGGAGCAAAACAAAACAGACCAGCACACAGAGCCTGTGCCCTAGAAGGCTGATGTGCTAAAGGGTGACAGTCACTTTGTTCATAAATAGGAGCAATCAGCTGGGCGTGATGGCGCATGCCTGTAATCCCGGTACTTGGGAGGCTGAGACAGGAGGATCACAGGTTCCAGGCCAGGCTCAGCAACTTAGCGAGACCCTGTTTCAAAATAAAAACTAAAAAAGGCTGGAGGTTTAGCTTAGAGGCAGAATGCCTCTGGGTTCAATCTCCCGTACCAAAAATTAAAATAAATAAATAAATAAATAAATAAATAAATAAATAAATAAATAATAAATACATGGGCGCTATCACCGTGACACACTTGGCACAGAACCTGCCAGGGAATAACGAGCCCACAAATGCCGGTTAGTGTTACTGCTACTGCTGTTATTGCCGTGGACGTACTTGGGCCTGGAGCTTGTTAGCCCACCCTGAATTACAGTCATTTTTGTAGGGCAGAGATAGTGGGTGGGGTTTGAGCCCTGGCAGGACAATTAAGTCCCAGCCTGCGTTAGGTCTCCGTGGCCCCTTTCTGTCTCCCAGGTAAGGCCGCCTGGTCTGAGGCCAGAGCTCAGGACAGCTGGGGCGGGGGGCGGGGGGAGCCAGACCTTGGGGAGGGCAGGTCCTGGGGGGCTTAGGGGCACTGCCCGTGGGCCTCAGCTGCCGCCCCCCACAAGTGGCCTGGGTGACGTGGGTTTGCCCTGTGCGCAACCAATAATGACTGTGTTTCTTGTCTTGTCTCTTTTCATGCCCGCTGTTTAAACTGTATATTGGCACAACGCCGTCTGAAAAACTCATCCAATCAAAATGCACTATGAAACCCATTTGTCCATCCATGACGTGATCTATGTGTCCATGCACCAATGACTTCTCTCCCAACCCACCGCCACCACCCCCACTCCCCGCCCGGGAACCGAAACCCATTGGTCTTTTTTGGCACTGGTTACCAATAATCTAAAACAAAAACAAACAAACAAAAAAAACACGCTGAACTCGCCTCCCCAACTGCCCCCGCCCGCCCGCTCCCCTCCATCTTCAACATCTGCATCTAGAATCCGGTTGGTGTTACTTCTTTCTGAAGTCTAAATACCTTACATTAACTGTGAACGCATCTTCTCGCATCTGCACTGCATGACCCACCTGCTTTGCAGCGGGGCCTGCTGTACTCCCCTCCCTCCTGTCTGTCTGTCTCCCTACCCACCCAGCCCCTCTGCCTCCCCCCTCCAAGGTCCCTCTCCCCTCACTGGTTCCTCTTATCAGGTTCTGGATTGTCGAGGGTTTCTGCATTTCAGTGGGTTTGCATCTTTTGCAGAAAAAGGGCAGGGCTTGCCCCGTGCGGCACTACACCCCTGGACTCCAGCCTGGCGGTCACTCCAGCCTCCTGCCACACACGTGCCACTCACGCTGAGAGCCAGCCCCTCTCCACACTCTCGCCCTCTAGCGCTGGCGCACGAGCTGCCTCTCCCTCTCTCCCTCTCTCTTTCCCTCTCTTTCTCTCTCCTCTCCCATCCCTTACCCCCCTTGCAAGGACAGGAGCTCTTTGGCCTTAATCAACAAAGACTTAACCCTCCAGGTCCCACAGAGGAGGCCTCAGGGCTGGCCAGCACATAAGCAAGGACTTGGTCGAGAAAAACAGTGGCCAGAGATCTGGTGGCTTTTTTTTGGGGGGGGGGGGGGGGACTACTGGGGCATTCTACCTCTGAGCCACACCCTCAGCCCTATTTTTTATGTTCATTTTTGAAACAGGGTCTCACTAGGTTGATGAGAGTCTCACTACTTGCTGAGGCTGTCCTCAAACCTATAATCCTCCTGTCTCAGCCTCCCAAGTACTGGGATTACAAGCATGTGCCACCACGCCGAGGTAGTTTTTGTTTTTGTTTGAAATGGTCTCACTACTTGCTGAGGCTGGCCTCAAGCCTACAATCCTCCTGCCTGAGCCTCCCAAGTACTGGGATCACAAGCATGGGCTACCACGCCCAGCTTCTGGTGGCTTTTAGATATAGCCGCTGGCCCAGGCTCTCCCCTGGAGCCTGGATCTGCAGGTGTATTCGCGCTGTATGCATGCCCAGTCAGCGCACACACAATCATCTCACACATGGTTTCCACACACACAACAGTCACTGGGCAGTCATGGCCTCTGCTCCCTTGCTCATCCGTCACTTCTCGCCTGTCCCTCTGCAGCTGTCTCTGTCTCTTGTTTTACATCTCACATACACTCCCTGATCTACCTACCTACCTTCCTTCCTTCCTTTCTTTCTTTCTTCTTTCCTTCCTTCTGATACTGGGGATTGAACCCAGGGGCATTCTATCTCTGAGCTACACCTCCAGCCGTATTTTATTTTTATTTTTGCAACAAAGTCTTGCTAGGTTTCTGGGAATCTCCCTATCTGCTAAAGCTGCCCTAGAACCTGCGATCTTTCTGTCTTAGCTTCCCGAGTAATTGGGATTACAGGCCACCATGCTTCCCTAACTCCTTTATGCACCTCCTCTCTCTCTCTCTGTCTCTCTCTGTCTCTCTCTCTCTCTCTCACACACACACACACACACACACACACACACACACACACACACAGAGTCCCTCTCCTCTATTATCTGCATCCACCCTGGATCCGAACCCCCACCTCAGCACACCTCCCCCCACTATTCTCTGCTTCACAGTGTTTCTTTGGTGAAATCCCACCCACCTCTGCCCTTCCTCTGCCTGTAGCCTCAAATGGGCCCCTTCCAAGTGTCCCCATGGCATCTCTGCCCCAAGATTCCCTCACCCCGTGATGGCAAAGCCCATGTACTCACACGGCAGACATCTATGAGCCCTCTCTGGTGCCCCTGATGGAGCGCTGTGCAGAACCCCAGTGTCTGATCCCTCCTGTCTGCAGCAAGGGGGAGGGAGGTGGACATTCGTCCAGTAGCCCCTGGACTCCACTCAAAATGTGGCCGCCCAAGGTCCAGAGGGGAGAAGAGGGCATCCGGAGCCCCAGGACAGTACGTGCAAAGGCCCTGGGGTGGGGCGGAGTGTGCAGGGGTCAGGGTCTACAGGTGAGGTGCTGTGGCTGGAAGAAGGCAGAAGGAGGTAGGGCCCTGGGGGGCTTTGCTGTGGAGCCTGGTGTTATCCGCTCCTCCAGGAGAGGTCTGGAAAGAAGTGAAGCCCAGGTGATGTGTCTGAAGTGTGAGTCGTGGAGATGAAGCTATGGAGCAAGAGGGGGCTGTGCTGGCGTAGGCACCAGGACTCCCAGTGAGACGTGACAGCAGGGGAGATAGAGGCCAAGAGGAGGATGGCCGCGTCCACAGGGACCTCTGCAGGACCCGGGCCCGGGCAGGGCTGGACAGTAGAAGGTGGAGGTTAGGGGGTGCCAGGAGAGGCCAGTCTGGGGGAAGAGAAGCGTGGGCATGGTGGGCTAGAGGTGCCCCTGAGACGCCCCAGAAGAAGTCAGGGAGGTCGGCGGGAGGGGGGGGTCTGGAGCTCCAGGTGAGATTTCCGTGGAAAGTAGGAAGGCTTCTCTGGAGCCCTTCCGTGGTACAGTCTCCTGTCCTTCTGCACCCTGGAGGAGCACCTGGCCCCGAGCTGGCCACTCGGAGAGGACCGCCATGCCTCCCCACCTCCCATCCAGCTAGGAAGAGGGAGCCCCTCGGAAGCTGTGTGGGTGCTCAGAGAACTCGGCACAGACCCAGGAAGTGCTGCAGGGCGGACGAGGGCTGTGTAGGCCCCTTGCCCCACCCCCCAACTCCCCCACTGTCCCACCCCCCGACCCCCCCATCTCCACCTGACCTCCCTTGTGTGTCTCCTTCCTCCCTCGGCTCCAAGAAAGGCAGCATGCTCTGCACGCGTCTCCCTCGGGTCCCTCGCTTCTGCATGGTGGCCCCCGAGCCCCCAAGGCTGCTGCCAGGGCCTGCCTGCCCCTGCATGCTCCGAGTCCACATGTTATGATCCGCCCCATGGAAGGGATGGCTTGTACTCTGGGGGTGTATGGGAGGGGGCTGGGGACACCTGGGCCACCGGCCCCGTCCCCAGGTTAGAGTTGGGTGGCCAAGCAGGGCTGGGGGTCAGGTCAGCAGGGCACTCTGTTAACCAAGCTGGGTGGGGGGCTTGGACATTCTCACTACAGTTGGGCCCAATGTGCTCAGGGTAGGGTTCCCACCCTGCAGTATAGCCCCTTCCCCATCCCAGAGGCCAACCAATGTCTCAAAGAACATCCTACGCCTCCAGCCCCCGCCTCAGCTCCCAGGCCAGAGCTAGGGCCAGACACAGGTCTAGCAGCGGTGAGGATCCCTCCAAGAAGCTCCATTAAAAAGCCCATAGAAAGCCGGGCGTGGTGGCGCACGCTTGTAATCCCAGCATTCGGGAGGCTGAGACCGGAGGATCCGGGTTCACGGCCAGCCTCAGCTACCTAGTGAGGCACTCCGCAACTTAGTGAGACTCGGTTTCAAAATAAAGAATAAAAAATAGGGCTGGGGGTATAGCTCGGAGGTAGAATGCCCCTGAGTTCAATCCCTAGTACCACAAAAAAAAAAAAAAAAAAAAAAAAAAAAAAAAAAAAAGCCCATAGAAAGCCGGGCGTGGTGGTGCACACCTGTCATCCCAGTACTTGAGAGGCTGAGACAGGAAGATCAAGGCCAGCCTCGGCAACTTAGCGAGACCCTGTTTCAAAATAAAATAATAAAATGGGGTTGAGGTGTAGCATAGAGGCAGAACACCCCTGGGTTCAATCCCCAGTACCCCCCCCACTCACTCACAATTAATAATAATAAGGAAAATGCCCATAGAATTTGTTGCCCAAATTGGGACCCATTTGGGCAACTCGAGAGGGATGCTGTGACCACCAGGACAACTTGATGGTCACCTTGTGCTTTTGAGGATGAGGGTCCAGCAGGGTTAAGTCTTCCCGCATGTCCCATGTCCAGGGCTCCTACAAATCCCTCAAGCCAGTCTAGTCTGGTCGAGGCCCCTCTTCACAGAGACCCTCTTACCTCACCGGCCTCCAGCCTGCTGAGTGCTGGTCAGTAATGGAAGATTCCCATGTCTTTCCCAGGCAGGAGTCTCAAACGCAAGTGCCTCTGGAGGCCAAGCAGAGGCCAGTACACCGGGAGATCAGGTGCCATTTCTAGAATGAGGGGGCCTTGTGCAACCGGAGGACAAGTGACCTGCTTCCCCAGGGGACAGCCATAAGAGGCCCAGGGGTGCAGGAAAGCCAAATCAGTGGGCAAAACTGCTTTTGAAACAATGGCAGCTATTGTTAATTTTTAAAGAAACACAGCTCAGGGCCCAATAGATTTGCTTCATTGGCCAAATTGGGTCCATTTGGGATTCCTCATCCCCCACCCAGTCTCCCGTGAAGCCCCAGGACAGTCACATAAGACCTGCAGGCAGCTGGCCCCTGCTCCTCTACTTCTAGCTTGTGGGAGGCACAGAGGCAGGGGCTTTTGTGAGCAGAGGCAGGGCCACCCAGGGAGGTCCTGGGGGCAGGGACGGCCCCACCTCCCCGCCCCCAGCACTGCCCCTCGGTGGACCAGGGTTGATTCTGAGCTCACCCCCCACGGGAGCTGAGTCGTTCCTGCTTCCCGCAGGCCCGTCCCGAGAACACTCCACCCAGCCCCAGAAGCTGAGAAGCCATCCCTGAGAGGGGGGAAATGGGCCCCAAATGCATCTTCTCCGACTCAGCGGGCAGCGAGGACTCACCCTGCAGCGAACAGCCCCAGCTCCCTCCCGTCCTCCCCATTCCCGCTCGCCAAGGGGGTAAGAAAAGATGCTCTTCTGCTTCTCCCCACTGGCTCCAGCCGCTGCTCCTCTTGGCCGTGGGGTGAGGTCAGGGCGGGCAGGAGCGGGTGGGCAAGCTCAGCAGGGCAGGGCGCCCGGTGAGTCCCGTGACAGATGCATTTCTGGCCCGGAGCGTAACATGCCCTCGGAACCCGCACAAGTCCACCAGGCCTGAGCGTGCTGGCGCCCCGCCCCGCCCCGTGTTTGTGCACCGTACACGTGTGATGGGCTCCGCAACTTGACCCGCTTGTGTCCTCTCGTCTCAGTGCATTTGGTTGTTGGGAGAAACAAAAACCATCTCGATTTTTTTCCTGATTGGATGATTCGGATATATTTTCTTTTCTTTGTTCTTTTGTTATTTCTTCCCTGCCCTGTTCCTCTCTCCTCCTTCCCTTTTCTCTTTCCTTTTCCCTTTTGCGGGTGGGGCTGGCAGGGAGGGCGTATGCTTTTGAGTTGATGCCTCTTCCTTCCCTCTCCCCGACTTCCTTCCTTCCTTTTTCCGAGTTTTTTCCTCTGCACCATTGCATTAATAGTGCTTTCTCTCCTCTCCCTCTTTATTTGGGGTCTGGCTTGCTTTTTTCCTGTTGGTTGGCTTCGTGTTGGGGCCTCTGTGAGTGGTGACAGCTCTGAGCACCTCGGGGTGCGTGGATGGTCACCAGTCTTCCCTCGTCTCCCCAGAATAACTTCATCAACCTCAGCTTCCTCCGCCTTTTCCGGGCTGCCCGGCTCATCAAACTCCTCCGTCAGGGCTACACCATCCGCATTCTTCTCTGGACCTTCGTGCAGTCGTTCAAGGTGAGCCCCTATCCCTCTGCAGCTGTCCCAGGGCTGAGAAGGACAGACTCCCACGTCCTGGATGAACAAGGAAACCAGAGGGGTAGCATTGCTGAGGATAGTATCTGTAGGGCTCTTGCTTCACTTCCTGCCCCTGGTGTGTCTGCAGAGCCCTAAAGGCCTCATCCCAGAGCACCCCCCAAGTGCCCAACAGTCCTGGCGGGACTCTGGCACAGCATGAGGGCACCCAACCCAACGGGGCGGAGCACGGGATGGCGGCCATCGTGTGGCTGGGGGTCGCCCAGCACCCTTCTGCATCGCCTTCCTTCCCCCCAGGCCCTGCCATATGTCTGTTTGCTGATCGCCATGCTCTTCTTCATCTATGCCATCATAGGGATGCAGGTGAGTGCCGGCACCCTAGGTGCCCAGACTTTCCTCGGAAGGACAGCCGCCTCTCTGCGGGGCTGGGAAAGTGGAGGCCAAAGTCGAGAGGCAATCCCAGAGACAGCTGGGCTTCCCTGGAGCCGCCGCGCGGGGAGGCATGGCTGGCCCTGGAAGTCACCCTCCTGTTCTCCAGGTGTTTGGCAACATCGGCATCGACATGGAAGACGAGGACAGTGACGAAGACGAGTTCCAAATTACTGAGCACAATAACTTCCGGACCTTCTTCCAGGCCCTGATGCTTCTCTTCCGGTGAGAGTGGGCGTGGCTTCCCGCCCCGGCGGTGGGCGTGTCCACGTCCTGCGCTTCCTGGGGGCGTGTCCGCGGGCCGCGCCTCCAGAGGTGGGCGTGTCCACGCCCGGCTCTTCCTGGGGGGGCGTGTCCGCAAGCTGCCCCTGCGGTGGCGGGGCACCACATTCCAGCCACATTCTACTCTTGGGAGGGGGGCTGCCCAAATCTCTTCAATGTGAGAATCTCCTCCCTCTCTTCCGGTGAGGTTTGGAGTAGGGGTGTGGGGCACCAGGATCTTGGAAGGGAAAGAGCTGGAGGCCCCCGGGACAGAAGCATGGAAGGCGTTTTCCAGGCATTTTCTGGAGTTGAATCCTCCTGACCACCTTGTGAGGTGGGGATTCTTTACCACCCCACCTGACAGATGAGTAAACTGAGGCTTGGTTCTTGAGTTCTTAATCCTGGCTGCACGTTAGAATTCCTTCATTCTTGCCGTGCCTGGTGGCGCACGCTTGTAATCCCAGTACTTTGGAGGCTGAGACAGGAGGATCACAAATTCGAGGACAGCCTCAGCAAGTAGTGAAACTTATCCATCTAGTGAGACCCTGTTTCCAAATAAAAATAAAATAGGTCTGGGGACATAGCTCTGAGGTAGAATGTCCCTGGGTTCAATCCCCAGTACCACAAAAAAAATATTTTTTTTTCCTTCATTTGTTCAGTGGAACAACGATTGTGTGTCAGGCACTGGGGCACAGAAGGGAATACAGCAGAGGAAAATAGAAAACATTATATTTCCATGGGGAAGACAATTGATAAAGTAATTATACAGGAGTCTAGAAGGGGATAAAATGTAAGATAAAGAGGAGGCCCGGGATGCTGGTGCAAGCCTGTAATACCAGCTACTTGGGAGGCTGAGGCAGGAGGATCTCCAGTTTGAGGCTAGCTTGGACAACTTAGCAAGACAGGCTAAGTTGCCCAAGGGGGAAGCTCAGTGGTAGAGCTTTTGCCTCGTATGTGGGAGGCCCTGGGTTCAGTCCCCAGTATGAAAAAAAGGGGGAGTGGGGGAAGGACAAATGTATGTGGTTCCTAGAATGGGGGAATTTGTAGAGACAGAAAAAAACCGTGAGTGCCAGGGGCTGGGGGAGAAGAGACTAGGGAGTTAGTGTTTAGTGAGGACAGAGAGCCAGGCGTGATGTCACACACCTGTAATTCCAGTACTTGGGAGGCTAAAACAAGAAGATTGCAGCCTCAGCAACTTAGCAAGACTCTCAAGAACCTAGCAAGACGCTGTCTCAAAATAAATAAAAAACGCCCCAGGCATAGTGGTGCACACTTGTAACCCCAGTACTTGGAAGGCTGAGACAGGAAGATTGCAGGTTCACAGCCAGCCTCAGCTACTTAGTGAGACCCTCTGCAGCTTAGTGAGACCCTGTTTCAAAATAAAGGATAAAAAATAGAATAGGGCTGGGAGGTGGAATCCCCAGTACTGCAAAAATAAATAAATAAATAAATAAATAAATAAATAAATAAATAAATAAATAAATAAATAAATAAATAAATAAGCAAGCCAGCCAGCCAGGCATGGTGGCACACGCTTGTAATCCCAGTACTTGGGAATCTGAGAGGAGGATTGCAGGTTTGAAGCCAGCCTCAGCAACTTAGCAAGGCCCTCCGCAACTTAGTAAGACCCTGTTTCCAAATAAGAAATAAAATCGGGCTGAGGGTGTAGCTCAGAGGTAGAATGCCTCTGGGTTCAATCCCAGTACCACAAAAAAAAAAAAAAGAAGAAGGAAGGAAGGAAGCAATCAACCAGCCTGGGACTTAAATCTGTGCCCGTCCAGCTCCAGCCTGGAGCGCAAGCGCAGTGCCCTCCCTCCCGAGAGGCCGTGCGCCTCATGCCTCCTCCCTGTCCCCAGGAGCGCCACCGGGGAAGCCTGGCACAACATCATGCTTTCCTGCCTCAGCGGGAAGCCGTGTGATAAGAACTCGGGGATCCTGACTGCGGATTGTGGCAATGAGTTCGCTTATTTTTACTTCGTTTCCTTCATCTTCCTCTGCTCATTTCTGGTGAGTCTGTGGACACAGATACCCCATCACCACCACCAGCAACCCTGGCTCCAAATCAGAAGCGTGAATTTGGTGATCAGAGCCTTGCTCCTCTCCAAGGCTGCGCTGAGCCAGCCTGGGGTTGGGTGAGCCTGTTTCTCAGCTGTGGTGCTATTGATACTTGGGGCCACATGGATCTCCATGACGGGGGTTGGCCCTGTGTGCTGGAGGATGTCAAGCAGCACACCTAGCCTCCACCTACTAGATGCCAGTAGCACACACTGCTTGCATTGGTTAGCTTTCTCTCACTGTAACAAAATACCCAAGGAAATCAACAGAGGAAAGAAGGCAGGTATGGTAGCACATGGCTGTAATCTCAGTACTTGGGAGGCTGAGACAGGAGAATCTCAGGTTCAAGGCCAGCCTTAGTGAGGCCCTCCACAACTTAATGAGACCCTGTTTCATTATTTTTATTTATAAAAAATAAAATAGGCCGGGCGTGGTGGCGCATGCTTGTAATCCCAGCATTCGGGAGGCTGAGACCAGAGGATCTGGGTTCAAGGCCAGCCTCAGCTACCTAGTGAGGCACTCCACAACTTAGTGAGACCCGGTTTCAAAATAAAGAATAAAAAATAGGGCTGGGGGTGTAGCTCAGAGGTAGAATGCCCCTGAGTTCAATCCCCAGTACCGCAAAAAAATAAATAAATAAAATAGGGCAAGGAGTGTAGTTCAGAGGTAGAATGGCCCTAGTCCAATCCCCAGTACAAAACAACAACAAAAATAATGTTAAAGACAGGCATGGTAGCCAGGCATGGTGGTACATGCTTGTAATCCCAGTACTTGGGAGGCTGAGACAGGAGGATTGCAGATTCGCAGCCAGCCTCAACTACTTAGTGAGGCCTTCCACAACTTAGTGAGACTCTGTTTCCAAATAAAAAATTAAAAAATGGGGCTGGGGGTGTAGCTCAGAGGTAGAATGCCCCTGGGTTCAATCCCCAGTACCGCAAAAAAAGAAAGGAAGGAAGGAAAAATGTCTCACTTGGGCCTTCTGGGGGGTAGGTGTGGGAGGACCTGGGGTCCTGGTGGACCCCTGGATGTTGACCCATTTCATATCTCCCCTGCATCCCGACTGGCGGTCTTTGCCTCTGGATCTCGCTATCTCCAGGCCCCTGTGTCTTCCCTGTACCCCCACTCCATCTTTTTCTCTCTCTGTCTGTCTCCCTCCCTCCCTCTCTGCCACCTTCCCCCGCCTCTGTATAAAGTTCAGTAGGGTACGTTTACCCCCCAACTCTCTGCCTTCTGCTCCCTCTTGTCCCCCGGGCCCCCACAGATGCTGAATCTCTTCGTCGCCGTCATCATGGACAACTTTGAGTACCTCACGCGAGACTCCTCCATCCTGGGCCCCCACCACCTGGACGAGTACGTGCGTGTCTGGGCCGAGTACGACCCTGCAGCTTGGTAAGAAGTCCTGTGCCATCTTCCAGTCGTGTGCCTACTTCCCCCCGAGAGCTGGGGTGGGTAGGTCAGGCCAGGCGCTGGGTGTCGGTCCCGGGGATCTAGCAGGGGTCTCACAGGGGTCAGTCCAGAGGAAGGAATGAGGATCGTGACCCTACACATCCCAGGCCGGACGCTCAGGGTACAGCCCTGCCAGAGCCCCGGCTTTCTAGGAAAAAGAGAAGAGAGCCAACAGTGAGAGCTTTAGGGAGCCTCCTGCCTCCTTCTTCGAGGCAGGACCCAGAGAGGATGCTGAAGATGGCTGGCCTGGACTTTTCTGGGGGTGTGAGGAGCAAGGTTCCTCCCAGCCTCAGCAAATAAGATTGGCTACAAGATCAGAGTGGCAGAAGCCACTGCAGAACTTAGACGAGGTGGGCCCACAGGCCCGGGGAGGACAGAGCCTCCGGGACCCCACATCTTCCTGAGAAGAGAGCTCGCCCATCGCCATAGGCGGCACAGCGCCCCCTCCTGGACGTGAGCGATGGTTTTGTGAGGATTGAGCACCCGCTCAGCACCAGGCCCGGGAGGCTATAAGTAAATGTTCAGCAACTACTGAAGTTTCCAGAAGATTCTAGCTCAGGCTGGGGTTGGGGCCTGAAGGAGTGTCACTGAGGCATCCTCTGTGGCCGGAGCCCTCGCTGTCCTCTGGTGTCGGCTCTGGAGGGAAGGCTTCTTGAAGAAGGTGGGAGGTCTTTGCCACTCCTGCAGCGCAGACAAGTCCTCCATGACACCCAGAGGCTGGGGTGGCTCTTGGCTGATTCTTAACTCTTGCTCTTTTGATTTTAGGTCACAGCAGTTGGATACTAACCCCACTTCTCTGTTCCACTAGCCCCCCTACACACACACACACACACACACACACACACACACACACACACTGTAGCCCACATAGATTGTGGAGGAGGCAGATGTAAAGGGAGCCCCAGGAATGTAGCAGTCAGGATAGATTAAGTTCAGCTATAGTAACAAATAGCTCCTACACCTCATGGCTTCAATCAACAAACTTTTTTTTTTTTTTTTTTTTACATTCAACAGAGGGGCTTTATGCCTCCTAAGTTTCTCAGGGACCCAGGCTTATGGAGTAGTGCTATCCACGGGGAGGTACCCCCAGTCCAGTACTCCCAGCACACCCCAATCAAAACCCTCTGCTTCCCAGGGTCTGCAAGTGTACGGGAATGCTATTGGGGACTTTTATACGTCCTAAGTCTCTGCCGCTCCTTCAAACCAGGAGGTCCCCAGCCTCTGATATCATGACCTGGCTGCATGCCTGGGGACCCGGTATGATCGCAGCCTGACCCCGTGCCTCCACTAATCCCCTCTCTTCTCCTTTCAGCGGTCGGATTCATTATAAGGATATGTACAGTTTATTGCGAGTAATATCTCCCCCTCTCGGCTTAGGCAAGAAATGTCCTCATAGGGTTGCTTGCAAGGTTTGATTTTCACTAAAACCTGCTAGCATCCATGGAATGAGTGTGGCTTGGGGTTCTTCAATATATATATTTCATATATATATATATAAATAAAAAATAGAGCCATCTCTCTCTCTCTTGCATTAAACTAGAAAACTCTTAGCCAACAGAATGCAGCCACACAGAGTCGATGAAGCATGGAACATACTTCTCTGTTCCCTTCAGCCATCTCTGCTTGCTCATAGCTGAAGCTGCTCATCCCGGGGTCTCAACCGCACCCCAAATCAGATATTTCCCCTGGGGGATCATAACTTTGCATCATCCCCCCTCCACCTTCGCCTCCACTCTCTCCTCCTCTGCCCCACCCTTCCCCCCACAGTCCTGGCTCCCCCGCCCGCCCAGGCCCCCTCAGAGACCAGCCTCAGCCAAGCCAGAGAAGCCAGCGCCCTTTACAGAAGCCCACGGCAGCCCCAGGCCCTTTCTCTCTGCACCCACCAGAACCCGCGCTCAGAACCTCAGAGTGAATCTGACAAATCTCTTTTCTCTCTTCTCTCCCCTCTGCTTGTGAGCAGTGAAATAATCATTTTTAATTGCCTTTTCTTCCATTTTTTCCCTCCTCTTTTCCATTTATTTGAAATATCTATTTTACTGTTCTCTGCATCTTTCTCTCTCTATTTTTTGGCTCGTGTGGTTTTTTGTGTTTTTGTTTTGGTTTTGGTTTTTTTTTTTTTTGGTTTTTTTTTTTCTTCTTCTTCTGTTTCTTCCCCACCTCCCGCTTCCTTTGATTCTCTGTTCCCACCCACCCCTCGTTTTCTTGTTTTCGGTGCTGCCAGGGGCCGCATGCCTTACCCGGACATGTATCAGATGTTGAGACACATGTCTCCGCCCCTGGGTCTGGGGAAGAAGTGTCCGGCCAGAGTGGCTTACCAGGTAGTCTATCTTTGCCGACCACCAATGTCCAAGCACTGGGGATTTTTCGGTCCTGAACAGAAACACCCAGCCGGGTCTCTTTTTCCAGCGTTCTTTTTCTTCTTTTTTCTTTTTTTCTTTTTCCTTTTCTCCTTGAGTACTTGAATCATGACCATCCCTTGACTCTCAGCAGCAGATTGTGTCCGTCCTTTCTGATGAGTGTCTACGTGTTTGAGACTCCATTATGGCCGACACGCCAGGGGTGGGGGAGGGGAGCACCCACATCCCCTGGCAGCCACTCAGGTCCCCTGGGAACCAAATTGGACGCACACACACTTCTCAGGAGTGGCAGGGGGAGTTGCAGTGGCATCTCTGCCCGCCCAAGAGCGGCCCCCACACCCAGGCCAGGCCAGAGCAGGTGCTTTGCTGGGGAACATAGCCCTGGGGGAGGACCAAGCTCGACCCCAGCTCCTGAACCTTGAGTCCCCAGGTCCCCGCCTTCCACGCACACACACCTGAAGCTGATCTCTGACTTAGGGCCTTGGGGGAATCTGGCACCTCCCAAAGAGTCCTCACAGCCTCCTCCTCCCTCCCTGTCCCCCCAGATTCTTCCCCAGCTCCCACCAGTCCCTAAGCCACCCCTCCCCCAAGACACCCCAACCAGCCTCTCCATTGTTCCAGAGTGGGCAGGCGGGCCGCAGCTGGACCCCTGGACGGTGGCGCACTAACGCAGGCCATGCACGCTGCCTTGGCGGGGCCTGGGGTGGGCAGGCACCATGGCCGACCGGGCGGGGGGTGGGGGGACTGCATGCAGCGGAGAGAGAAAGGGGCCTGCTGCCCCTCCAGAACTCTGTCCTGGAATCTCCCTCTGCACCCAAGGACAGAAGCTCTGTTCCCTCAACTCATCCCTGAAATCAGGGAGGGCCTGTCAAGCTTCCCCTCCCCTGAAATTACTCCGGAATCCCATTCTTTTCCCACACACCTCCGTCTCCCCCTGTGCTTGCCCTCACCCCGTTCTTTCCTGTCCTGTGGCCACCTCCCTCAGCCTCAGTCTCCCTCCTTCCCTCAGTCCTTCCCACCTGACCTCCCAGCCTCCTATGACTGCCTCAAGTCAAGACCAGGGAAGAGGGGACCTGCATCTGTGCCTTCCCTCTCAAGTTTTTGCTTTTTTATTTAGGCACTGGGAATTGAACCCAGGAGCAGTCTACCTCTGAGCTATACCCCCAGCTTTATTTATATTTTGTTTTTATTTATTTATTTTTTGCGGTACTGGGGATTGAACTCAGGGGCATTCTACCTCTGAGCTACACTCCCAGCCCTATTTTTTATTCTTTTTTTTTTTTTTGAAACAGGGTCTCACTAAGTTGCAGAGTGCCTCACTAGGTAGCTAAGGCTGGCCTTGAACTCGGATCCTCCGGTCTCAGCCTCACAAAAGCTGGGATTACAAGCGTGCGCCACCACGCCCGGCTCCCAGCTTTATTTTTTATTATTTATTTATTTATTTATCTATCTATTGATACTGGGGATTGAACCCAGAGGCATTCTGCCTTTGAGCCACACAAACACCCCCCAGCCCAATTTTATTTCTTATTTGGAAACAAGGTCTCACTAGGTTGATGAGAATCTCACTACTTGCTAAAGCTGTCCTTAAACCTGTGATCCTCTTATCTCAGCCTCCCAAGTACTGGGATTACAAGTGTGCGCCACCATGCCCAGCTTTATTTTTTATTTTGAAACAGGGTCTCACTAAGTTGGTGAGGCTGGCCATGAACTTGCAATCTTCCAGTCTCAGCCTCCCAAACTGTAGGATTACAGGTGTGCGCCATCACATCCAGCATTTTTTTTTTTTTAACTGAGTATGGAACTCAGGGGCGCTCTACCACAGAGCAGCAACCCCAGCACTTTTCATTTTTTATTTTGAGATAGGATCTTACTAAATTACCAAATGCTGGCCTCCAACCTATGATCCTACAGTCCGGCTTTCAGAGTGGCTGGGATTAGGGCCTGTGGCACCACGCCTGGCTCAAGTCCTCTGTCCCTTCTCTGGGTCTCTGCTTAGAGAAGAGTGTGGAGTGTGTGTACAGGAGAGAGGGCGGGAGAACCCTTCTCCTTCCACAAGGCAGACGTGTGCCAATTTGAAAAGGCACCCTTTCTGCAGAACTCTGCTGGAAAGATTGTTGTAATCCACCGATATGTGGAGCTGGAGGCACTTTTCTGCTTTCTGAGGGAGAGTTGTCATATTAAATATGCAAAGCCACGATTTGCAAGATGGGGAGCCCTTTGTGTTTTCTGCCTCCCTCCTTGCCCTACCCCACCCTGTCCCCATCCTACTCTCGCTGGAGTCCCCTCTCCTGTCTCCCACTCTGTTTCCTGTCAACGTGTATCTGAACCTCCTGGTGAACCCCAAACTTGCCCTCGGGCCCACCCACCCAACTCCTCCACCTCTGCCTGGGCTGGTGGTGCACACCAGCCAGGAGCACGGGGACAGAGCCCCTGCCTGGGGCGCAGGGAATACTGTCTTCCCTGGGCCACGGGGACACGCCCCTCCCCCTCCCCCTGCTACTGCACAGAGCCAAGATCCGGACACGCCCCTGAGATACATTTCCCACGAGCTATGAAAGAGTCTCTAGGTTCCGTCTGCATGCGCTCCTGTCTGTACCGTTCTGTGTCCTGGGCTCGCTGCATGTCTGCGAGGGGCCTGCCCGTCCGCGGGGGGCGCCTGCCTGCCGCTTCTCAGAGGAATGAAGTGCTCGGTGCCCTCGGTCTGCCCGGGCCTGGCCCGCCGAGCCGGGGCGGGGGCGGGGGCGGGGCCGGCGGCTGTGGCCCGGGACCCCTCTGCCTGGTTGCTGCACGCGCTACTGGGATCTGGCTCCTGCTCTTTCTCTTTGGGGTCACAATTGGAACAGAGACATCCAGGAGAACTCTGGGGCAAGGCAAGGATTGGGGGGCCACCCTGGAAATGCCCTATCTCAATTCTAGCAGGTGGGATTTAAAGAGGGGCAAGGGAGCCGGGCGTGGTGGCACACGCCTATAATCCCAGTACCTGGGAGACTGAGACTGGAGGCTGGCAGGTTCAAGGCCAGCCTCAGAAATAAAAAAGGAGGGAAGGCTTGGGAGCCGAGGTGAGCCCCGGGGTCCCAACCTACTTGCCACCGAGAGAAATTTGGCTCTGGAACCAATAACTAGAGCGGGGAGCCTCTGCCGCCGCCGCCTCCCAGAGTTCTTCCTGGGGCTCCCTGAGGAGGGTGGGTGTGGCTCATGGGGACCCCAGGGGGGAACCCAGAATGACCGCCCTCACCCGGGTTTCCTGTAGAGGCTCCTGCGGATGGACCTGCCGGTGGCGGACGACAACACCGTCCACTTTAATTCTACGCTCATGGCTTTGATCCGCACGGCCCTGGACATCAAGATCGCTAAGGGTAAGGGCGGGAACGGGAGGGGGGTCACCCCTCCCAGACCAAAGCTGGAGGAGCCGGTCCCACACCCACGCGCCTATCCTAGTAAACATTTGTACATACCATGCGCGCCCAGCCCTCCTCAGGAAAGTTCTGGAGGGTGAGAGATGAGTCCTCCAGCGTGTGCAAAGGCCCTGCAGAGCCGGGAGCAGTGGCACAGGTTTGTGATCCCAGTACTTGGGAGGCTGGAGCAAAAGGATTGCAAGATGGAGGCCAGACTCAGACACTTAGCAAGAGCCTGTTTCAAATAAAAAACAAAAAGGGGCCGGGCGTGGTGGCGCACGCTTGTAATCCCAGCATTTGGGAGGCTGAGACCTGAGGATCCGGGTTCGAGGCCAGCCTCAGCTACCTAGTGAGGCACTCCGCAACTTAGTGAGACTCGGTTTCAAAATAAAGAATAAAAAATAAGGCTGGGGGTATAGCTTGGAGGTAGAATGCCTCTGAGTTCAATCCCCAGTACCAAAAAAAAAAAAAAAAGGGCACTGGGTGTAGCTTGGAGGTAGAACACTCTGGGTTCAATCCCTGCTCCCACACACAGCAAAAGAAGCCCTTGCAGGGGCCGTGGAGGGGCTGGAAGCAGATGCCGCTGGCCCTCGCTGACCTGGCCTGGCCTGGCCTCTCAGAGGAGGGGCCTTCCAGGGTGTGGAGCAGAGGAAGCCCTGATCCGATCCACCTGAACAGCTCCCTCCATGGAGGACTGAGTGGGAGGAGGACACGCTGGGGCTGGGGCTGGGGCCTGTGTTACTCCAATTTGGAGGCAGGGAGGTACTGGGGATTGAATCCAGGGGTGCTCTACCACTGAGCTAGCCCTTTTGTGGGGGGGGGGTGTTGCTGAGGGTTGAACCCAGGGGCATTCTACCTCCAAGCTATCCCCCAGCATTATTTTATTCTTTATTTTGAAACAGGCTGTTACTAAGTTACTGAGGCTGACTGTAAACCTGCAATCCTCCTGTCTCAGCCTCCCAAGTATTGGGTTTACAGGCATGTGCCGCCACACCTGGCTTTCCTTAGCCCTTTTTATTTTATTTTGAGACAGGATTGACCAGGCTGGCCACAGACCTGTGATCCTCCTGCCTCAGCCTCTCAAGTAGCTGGAATCACAGGTCTGCACCACTGTGACTGGCTATTAGTCTGATTTCTATTACTATTACAAAATACCTAAGGCACAGTACTTTATAAAGAAAAGAGGAGCTGGGCGTGGTGGCGCACGCTTGTAATCCCAGCATTTGGGAGGCTGAGACCTAAGGATCCAGGTTCTCAGCCAGCCTCAGCTACCTAGGGGACACTCCTCAACTTAGTGAGACCCGGTTTCAAAATAAGGCATAAAAAATAGGGCTCGGAGGTAGAATGCCCCTGAGTTCAATCCCCAGTACTGAAAAAAAAAACAAAAACAAAAACAACAACTTAGACCCTCTGCAACTTAATGAGAACCTATTTCAAAATAAAAAATAGAGTTGGGCTTGGTGGCACACACTTGTTGTCCCAGTACTTGGGAGACTGAGATAGGAGGATTGCACATTGGAGGACAGCCTCAGCAAGTAGCGAGACTCTCATCAACCTACCGAGATCCTATTTCCAAATAAATAAAATCAGGCTGGTAGTGTAGCTCGAAGGTAGAATACCTCTGTATTCGATTCCCAGTACACAAAATTTAAAAATTAATTAATTAATTAACTCCTAGGTAGAATGACCCTGGGTCCAATACCCAGTACAACGAAGTAAGTAGGCTAGTTTATTTAGCTCACACACAGCTCTGGTTTGGGCCCCCTACCTGCATTCTCTCTTTTTTTTTTTTCTGAAGTATTGGCGATTGAACTCTGGGGCATTCTACCTCTGAGCTATACCCCAGGCCTTTTTTATTCTTTATTTTGAAACAGGGTCTCACTAAGTTGCAGAGGGCCTCGCTAAGTAGCTGAATCTGACCGTGAACCTGTGATCCTCCTGTCTCAGCCTCCCAAGTACTGGGATTACAAGCGTGCTCCATCACACCCAGCTTCTCTATCTGCATTTCAAAAAGATGATGTCTTCCAGGTGGGGGTGCATGGAAAAGGAAGCAATCACATGGACAGACCAGAAGCCATGGAAAAGCCTGGATTTCTCTTTTTATTACAACTCTCGCTTGAGAACTAACCAGAGTTCCCCTAGATCTACCTTAATCTGATCCCAGGGCACACTCCCAGTGGGCTGAGGAGCCCCAACTAGCCCTGCCTCTTTTTTTTTTTTTTTTTGGTGGTGGTGGTACTGGAGATTGTATTCAGGTGCATTCTACCTCCAAGCTATACCTTCAGCCCTTTTTATTTTTTTATTTTGAAATAGGGTCTCTGCCAGGTGTGGTGGGCACTCCTGTAATCCCTGTATTTGGGAGGCTGAGATAGGAGGATCACAGGTTCGAGGACAGCCTCAGCAAGTAGTGAGACTCTCATCAACCTGTTTCCAAATAAGAAATAAAATCAGAATAGGGGTGTAGCTCACAGGGAGAATGCCTCTGGGTTCAATCCCCAGTACTGCAAACAACAACCACAAAATAATAATAATAATAACAATAACAACAACAGTAGGAGCCAAGCATGGTGGCCAAAAAAAAAAAGTCAGATGTGATGCACATGCCTATAATCCCAGTACTTGCTTGGGAGGCTAAGCTAGGAGGATTGCAGGTTCAAGGACAGCCTCAGCAAGTAGTGAGACTCTCATCAACCTAGCAAGACTGTTTCTTTTTGTTTTGTGTTTTGTTTTGTTGCAGTACTAGGGATTGAACTCAGGGGCATTCTACCTCCGAGGTATACCCCAGCCCTATTTTTTATTCTTTATTTTGAAACAGGGTCTCACTAAGTTGCAGAGGGCCTCACTAAGTTGCTGAGGCTGGCTGCAAACCTGGATCCTCCTGTCTCAGCCTCCCAAGTACTGGGATTACAGGTGTGTGCCACTACATCTGGCTCTATTTTTCATTCTTTATTTTGAAACAGGGTCTCACTAAGTTGCAGAGGCTGGCCTCGAACTGTGATCCTCCTGTCCTCTTGTCTCAGCCTCCCATGTATTGGTATTACAAGTGTGTACCACCATCCCTGGCAAGACCCTATTTCAAAGTAAAAATAAAAAGGGCTGGAGGTATAGCTTAGAGGTAGAATGTCCCTAGGTTTAACCCCCAATACAATTTAAAAAAAAGAAAGAAAGAAAGAAAGAAAGGAGGAAGGGGAATGAAGAAAGAAAGGGCCTAGCCGGGCGTGGTGGCGCACGCTTGTAATCTCAGCATTTGGGAGGCTGAGACCGGAGGATCTGGGTTTGCAGCCAGCCTCAGCTACCTAGTGAGGCCCTTTGCAACTTAGTGAGACCCTGTTTCAAAATAAAGAATAAAAAATAGGGCTGGGGGTGTAGCTTGGAGGTAGAATGTCCCTGAGTTCCATCCCCAGTACCGCAAAAAAAAAAAGAAAGAAAGGGCCTGATCTGAGCCAAGCACCTCAGGCCAACCCAAATGGTCACTCTGGGTCTACATGTCACCGAGTAGCACACACCTGTCATCCCAGTAATTGGGAGGCTGAGATAGGAGGATCGAAGATTTGATCAGCAACAAAAGGCCATTGTCCTGCCCTTTCTTCCTCCCATAGACCAGGGGAGCCAGAAGCAGAGCTCCAACTCTGTCAACATATACTCTAGAACAGCCCAGAAGGCTCTGGGCGGCCCTCAGGAGCGCTGAGGGGCTCTGACCTGCATGGCTATCGTGGCCGTGGTTCACTGGCTGAGAGCGTTCGTTGAGCACCTCCTGTGTGCCCGCCCTGCCCTTGGCACTTGAGATATATCAGGGAGAGACCGATCTGCAGCCAGCCTTGTGGGGCTGAGGGGAACATGATAAACAAGCAGACACGGGCCAGGGGCACAGCTTGGTGGCAAAGTGCTTGCCTTGGCAACGCCTTGGATTTGATCCCCAGTACCACTAAAAAGAAAGTCAGGCAGGTGTGGTGGTGCATGCCTGAAATCTCAGTAGTTGGGAGACTGAAACAGGAGGATCACAGGTTTGCAACTTAGTGAGACCCTATTTCAAAATAAAAATAAAATAGGGCTGGGGGATAGCCCAGAGGTAGAGTACCCCTGGGTTCAATCTCTAGTACCACAAAATAATAATAATAAATAAATAGTAGAGTGTTAGCTGGGCATAGTGGCCCATATCTGTAAACCTCAGTAATTGGGAGGCTGACACAGGAGGATCGAAGGTTTTTTGTTTTGTTTTTCTGCAGTACTGGGGATTGAACCCAAGGGCATTCTACCTCCAAGCTACACTCTCAGCCCTATTTTATATTCCTTATTTTGAAAAAGTGTCTCACTAAGTTGCAGAGGGCCTCACTAAGTAGCTGAAGCTGCCCATGAGCCTGTAATTCTCCTGTCTCAGCCTCCCAAGCACTGGGATTACAAGCGTGCGCCACCACACCCGACAAGATTGGAAGATTTGAGGACAGCCTCAGCAACTTTTCGAGACCCTCAGCAACCTAGTGAGACCCTGTTTCAATGAATAAAAATAAAATAGGGCTGGGGGTATAGCTTGGAGGTAGAATGCCCCTGGAGTCAATCCTCAGTACCACAAAAAATAAATCAATAAATAAGTAGAATGTTTACATGTCAGGAGGTGAGAAATGGTACAGAAAAGAAAGCACAGATTGGGTTTGTGGCTTCAGGTCACACATTAAACCCCAAGTCAGTGGTCTTCAACCAGAGGCTGCTCCGCCTGCCAGGGGACACTGGTCAGTGTCTGGAGAGCCTTCTGGTGTCACCGCCCAGGCTGGGGACTGCTCGGGGCCAGCACACAGGATGGACTCCAGGACAGTGATGCTTTTGGAGCCGCCCTTTGGCAGGACACTCTGGAATGTGACAGTTGCACTCCAACAAGGGACCTCCTGTCTATGGGATCCCCAGTGTTACTAACTCTGTCCTCGAGAAGGAATAACCTCAGCTCAGCCTCATGTGACACCAGGGCCTCAGAAGAGGGCCACCTTGAAGCCTGCCAGGGATTTTCCCATTGTTTAGCTGCAAAGAACAATCTGGAATGCCCAGCTCCCTAGCCCAGAAGGAGGCAGACAGAGACCGAGGTGGTGGTTCTCAACCTGGGGCAATCCTGTTCCCCGGGAATGTCCAGAGACAATTTGGGTTGTCAAGACTTGCGGTGAAGCCGAGCAGGGTGGCGCACATCTGTAAGCCCAGTACTTGGGAGGCTGAGACAGGAGGATTACAGGTTCAAGGACAGCCCCAGCAAGTAGTGAGACTCTCATCAACCTAGCAAGAACCTGTTTCAAAATAAAAATAAAATAGGGCTGGGGTTGTAGCTCAGAGGTAGAATGCCCTTGGGTTCAGCCGGGTGTGGTGGTTTGTAATCCCAGTACTTGAGAGGCTGAGACAGGAGGATCACAGGTTCATGGACAGCCTCAGGAACTTAGTGAGTTCTGTTTCCAAATAAAAGAATAAAATAGATCTGGGGGAATAGCTCAGATATAGAATACCCCTGGGATCAATCCCTAGTACCACACACACACAAAAAGACTTGGGGCAGTGACGGTGGCACTACTGCCACCTGGTGGCAGAAGCCAGAGCTGCTGCTCAACACTCCATAGCACGGGCGTCCCCACTGCAGAGAATGATCTATCCCCAACAGGAGTGGTGGCACATACCTGTAATCCTGGTAATTGGGAGACTAAGACAAGAGGATCAGAGGTTCAAGGCCAGCCTCAGCAACTTAGCAAGACCTTGTCTCAAAATAAAAAGAGCTGAGTTGGGCATGGAGGAGCACGCCCTTTATCCCAGTACTTGGGAGACTGAGACAGAAGGGTCACAGGTTCAATGACAGCCTCAGCAAGTAGTGAGATTCTCATCAACCTAATGAGACCCTGTTTCAAAACAAAAAATAAAATAGGGAGCCGGGCGTGGTGGCGCACGCTTGTAATCCCAGCATTCGGGAGGCTGAGACAGGAGGATCCGGGTTCGCAGCCAGCCTCAGCTACCTAGTGAGGCCCTCCGAAACTTAGCGAGACCCGGTTTCAAAATAAAGAATAAAAAATAGGGCTGGGAGCCGGGCGTGGTGGCGCACGCTTGTAATCCCAGCATTTGGGAGGCTGAGACCGGAGGATCCAGGTTCAAGGCCGGCCTCACCTACCTAGTGAGGCACTCCGCAACTTAGTGAGACTCGGTTTCAAAATAAAGAATAAAAAATAGGGCTGGGGGTGTAGCTCGGAGGTAGAATGCCCCTGAGTTCAATCCCCAGTACCGCAAAAAAAAAAAAAAAAAAATAGGGCTGGGGGTATAGCTTGGAGGTAGAACGCCCCTGAGTTCAATCCCCAGTACCGCAAAAAAAAATAATAATAATAAAATAGGTCTGGAGGTGGAGCTCGGAGGTAGAATGCCCCTGGGCTCAATCCCCAGTACCACAAAAAATAAAAATAGAGCTGCATCTGGTGATGGTCTTGTGGGCAGAGTCCCTACAGCTGAGGACATCACATGGAGAGACAGCATGCTCCTCTGCCCACGTGTCTTCTGCTCTGTCTCCTTTTTTCATAGTCACCAGGATCCTATAGCAGGGGGTCAACCTTGATGACCTTATTTAATTCTAATCATCTCCAGAGGGCCTCACCTCTAAACACCATCGTCAGATTAAGTTTCCACTCGAGTAT
>PVLC010022971.1:0-26151 GCA_004027655.1 Graphiurus murinus | reverse complement strand
GCACTCTTCCATCTACAGATGGAGGGACTGATTCCCAGGATGGAGCCTGCCAGCGATCGGGAGCCAGACTTGGCCCTGCTCAGAAAATTCTGGAACCACAGTTAAAGCAGGAACTGGGATGCCCTGGCGATCTCCTCCCCGCAGTGAGAATTTTCGGGGCGTGTTTCTGGAAAGCAGGAGGGCACAAAGGGCGATGGCGCTTGTGAGTAGCAACGAGCAGAGCGAGACACGGGGTGGCATGCAGGAGGGACACACGGACCACACAGATGTGCTAGTGTGTGAGCTGGGGAGGCGCGGCCAGGCTGGAGATTAGAGGAGAAAGGCTTACTTCAGAAGTTTGATATTACACATAATCAGCTCCTTCCAGTTAACAAAAATCATAGCAACCTCTTTTTCTGTCAGCAGCTCAGACTCCATCAGGGGTTTCTGAAAGATCTACAGATGCAGAAAACGAAGCGGTTCAGAAAGCAGTTAGCTCACAACTCACACACACACGCGCGCACGCACTGGTCTGTTCAGAGCAAAGGAAAGGACTTGGGTGGGGGAGTGGGGTGTCTGTGACTTGACCAGACGCCCACTTTCCTACCAGGGGGTCTGTGGCAGATGGAAAGGGTCCCCACCGGGGCTGCATTGCTTTACATGGGAGAGAGGACAGACAGATCTTTGGAGGATGAGTCCTAGCTCCACAGGTAAGAAGTTGGGAGGCTGGGCAGGAAATGAGCCCATGAGGAAAGCCAGGCTTACCAATGCCAGTGGATGCAGCACTCCTTCATTCCAATGAGCTTTGGGCATTGTGTGGAAAGCAACCCCAGGCAGCTGGGCCTCTAGCAAGCAGTGCTACCCATGGGGCTCTCGGGGACTGACCCCATTCTCTCTCCTCAGCCTCCAGGACTGGGCCCAGACACGGCCACCACTTGCAAGGGGTGGTTACGCCCTTCCCAAGCTCTGTGTGGTTGGGCAACTCACAGTAAACCACAGATCTTGGTGGAGCCTCACGGCTGAGCCCCTGTCTACAAGGAGGAACTTATCTATCGTCAGAGACAGGTGGCTTTCTGAAGGTTCTCTGGGGACAGAGACAGCCTGTCTTTGAAATAAACTTGACCAGGCTGCAGCCGGTCCCTGGGAACACTCCTCTGGATGTCATCAGTCCTTAAGCTGATGCTGGACCAGGCATATCCCAGGGCCATCACATATGGCGCAGAAAGATATGGCACTGCATGAAGGGGCCGTATGTAAGGGGGTGACACTCACATCCCAGACACCTTAGAGAGTATCTGAGTAGCAGTCAACTGTCTTGAAAATAGGCACAGTGTTGAAGCTGCACCACTTCCTGTGTGTCCGGGGCCCCTCATGGGCCAGCAACCCATCCTGTACTCTTTCATTACTGGCTAGCCCCGCTATATAGACCACGGATGTCAAGAGTATCAGACAAGGCGGTCTAACAATGTTTGGTGGGGTGGGGGAGATTTCCAAGCTCTTACAGTACTTTTCAAGTTGCAGGGTGACCCTCTGGTCCAACTCTGCAAATCCTTGTTTCTTACTGTGGCGTCCTCCCCCGTGTATGGACCAAAGGCACGGCTTTCTACCAATACACAGCCCTGCATTGCCCTAGCCTTCCCAAGAGATGGTTGAGGCCCTACAGCAGCTACCTAAGGGGACGGACCCGGCCAGGAGCCTCACAGAGACCTGGGAGGAAACATCTTCACATTCAGTGACGGGTTATTTTGTTGTTGTTATTGTTGTTGTTTCCTTCAGGGGTTTAGCACTGAGAAGACCTTGAGAGATCGGCCAACACCCAGGGCCGGGGACGTTGGGTGGCCAGCTCTAGGCCATCAGCTAGTTAGTGGCCGAGCTGTGATTTTCCTGACTAGAGCCAGGATTCCAAACTGACAGTCCACAGGCCCCCTCCACTGGCCATTCCGGGACTCCCCTGGCCCGAAGGAGCTCTGCTCTCTATCGGTGTGACTTGGAGATGACCACGGCGAGGGCCCGACATCTTGGGTGGGATATCCTAGGTCATCTGCTGCCCCTACACCCCCCACACCTTGGAAAGTGCCCCGGGCTCAGGGTCAGGACACAGGCTTCCCTGTCTGCTGCCACCCTCCTGCCCTTACCTCTGTGACCAGCTGCAGGTCATTCACGTAGTTCTCCTCTGTGACAATGAGTTCGTGGATGTATCCTTGTCGCTTTCTCTCAGTTGGGGTCAACATATCCAAGAGGTGTAAGTCTGAACACCCTGGAAGACACAAGCATTGGGGGCGATTTAGTCCAGGTCTGGAGCAGCTCACACGGCTTCCCAGGGACGACGCCCCAGATCCCTGTGGTTGCTGGGCGGCGTTGTGGGTTCCACTGTGTCTCCCCACTGCCCCATACCTATCATTGTGACCTTATCTAGAAATAGGGTCTTGGCAGATATTGTTAAGATGAGGTCATGCACAATTTGGGGAGCCCTAACCCAATATGGCTGAGGTCCTTAGAAGAAGATGGAGAAACTGACAGAAAGAAGCCCACGTGCCTGACGACAGAGGCAGGGATTGATTGTGGCATCTATGAGCCAGGGACTGCCTTTCTGCTACAAGAGTCCAAAGCAGAACCCCCCCCCCCTGCATCCTTTTGGGGAGCACGGCACTACCCACAACTGGATTTCACACTTCGGACCTTTAAAACTGTGAATACAGGCGACACACTCCTGCTTCATCAAAATTACAGAAATAATGTTAAAAGACTTCAAAACCACCAGCCAACATTCCCACGCCAGTACCACGCTGAGCTTGACACTGACAACTGCCTCAAACGCTCCTGCGTTATACTGGAATCATTCCCATTATGCAGAGGAGAAAGCCGGCTGTGGGCAAACCCCAGACCACCAGTCATGGCCCCAAGCCACGGGGGGACACGTGTTTATCCTGAAGTCGGTGTCTGGAGGGCGAGGTGGCTGTACTGAACTCCTGATGGACCTGGGGCTCAGGCAAACACGAGATGCATCCAGAGAAAGGAAAACTCTCCCGGACAAAGCCACTGCCTGACCCCTGGAGACAGCAAAGCCCGTCCGGCTACAGACAGCTCAGCACATGGCCACCCAAGGGAACCGGCCGCTCCACTGCCTTGAGACGAGCCAGCCCTCACTGCCACTCATTTTGTTTGTCATTTGGTTTTTGTTTGCTTGGAACATTTACGGCTTAGGGCAGAGGCTGCCCCCTGCCCCAGACGCGCTGTATTGAAGGGCAGGGAAGCTTGGTTCGCAGGAGCTTCCCATATGCAGGCCTGGGTCCACCTCTTCCAGTCCAGCGCCCCCCTTGCTTCTTTTAGAGTGTCTTTATTTTAATTGCATAAGTCACATATTTGTAAAACAGGTGGGATGGGAGGTGTCCTGATAGCCTAGGTAGGGTGGTGGGGCTGAGTCCCACTCACTTTGATTTCTTATTCTCTTTTCCTCCCACAGGGGGAGCTGTGGAGCGCAGTGCGAAGTCCCCTGCCGGAGACCAGGGTTCTCAAAGTGCGGTCCAGGATGGGCAGCATCAGCACCACCTAGGAGCTTCTTAGAGATGCGAATTACCAAGCCCCTGCCAGGTGGCCTCTTCAAGGTGGCGACGGGAATCTGTGACTTCACAAGTTCTCCAGGTGAATTTTTTTTTTTTTAAACTTACACTGAAGTTTGAAAAGGCTGCCCTGGCCATTCTGGATTCCTCCGAGATTCCATGTCCTTCCCACAGGGGCTGTCCCAGCTCATGCCAGAACTAATCCAATAGAATGAACCCTCTGGGGCATATGAGTGCCATGAACTTCTTAGCAAATGCTTTGCTGCTCCCAAGATTAGCTTTCGGGCTGGTTCAGCCCTGGGTCTTATTCCCTCCCCTGGCCGATCGCCCTTTCTTGTTGGGACGGGGATATTGCAGGACGCGCAGGAGGATGCCAGGAAAGCAGTAGGAATGAACTACGTTATAAAAACACCCTCCACACCCTCTATCCTGGACCTCACTCAGAGCTACCACTTGAAGCCAAGCCAGGCCTCCCCTGGGACGGCAAGGTCGGTGTGAGCCCTTAAAAAGGTCGCAGATGGCTCTGAACCTGAGACGCGGGCTCTGCCACCCGCCTGGCCTGCTTTTCTTCCTGCCTGGGGGCGTTGAATGTGTCTTATGAAAACAGCTGCATTAGCAGTGAGCTCTCAGGAAGGAAGCAGGGCCGGATTGCTCACTCCCTCGGTCGGGCCAGCTCTGCCCAGCTGCTGTGTGAGCTCAGGGCTGTGGGAAGCCGAGGCACCTCCCTAATTTCTTTGACTTTGTCTTGGGAAAGTCACCCAGGAAATATTCCTGAGTTGGGGGCAGGGTGCATATCCAGTTCCTGCCCTATTTTTACCCCACTCTCCTGAGAGCGAATCAAAGGATCCGGGAGCCAGGCCATTTCTTGTTCAAGGGTGAAATGCTGTCCATGCGTCTGAGGCTGTGTGCCTCACAGAGCAGACTCCTCTGGAGTTTTTAGGACGGTCCCTTCTGGTCACTGGGCAAAGCAAATAAACAAGCCCAGTTCCTATCACAAAAGGGCCAAAATATACAATGAGTTGGTCAATAAATATTTATTAAGTTCCTATGAAGTCCAAGAAACACAGAAGTAAGTATCCTTGGGGATACTGGAATATTGGCATGGAACTGGATTTTTTTTTCTTTTTTTTGCAGTACTGGGGATTGAACCCAGAGTCATTCTACCTCCGAGCTACACCCTCAAACCTATTTTTTATTCCTTATTTTGAAACAGGGTCTCACTAAGTTGCGGAGGGCCTCACTAAGCGGCTGAGGCTGGCCGAGAACCCAGATCCTCCTGTCTCAGCCTCTCAAGTACTGGGATTACAAGCATGCGCCACCACGCCTGGATTTTGAGATTCGCTTCCCAAATATTGAACCGCGGCATGTGCAGAGACACAAACATCAGGCTAGTAGTGAACACTGATTTGGACCCGTTTTTCCAAATACCCTTTTAGATCACAATTCCCTTAGAGAAATCTGGTGGATGCTGTGGGCTCTTGCCACAGCAATTGCCTGTGTACCACACACACAGCATACGCACACATTGGCACACAATTTTATCAGGTTCAAAGTTTCTCCTGAACCCTGTTCAGAGACCTTGTTCGTTCGTTCATTCATTCATTCATTCATTCATTCATTCATTCATTCATTCTACAAATATTTATGTGCTGGGTGCTGGGATTCAGGAAAGAAGAGAGATACCTGCCCTCCAGAGCACAGCTTAGAACCCTGGGGTTCAGTGGTCCCCAGATGGCGGCGGTACTACCTGTCCCCAGGGTGATGGTGATACTGCCCCCACCAGGCCAACGGTGGTACTGCCCTCCCAAAGCTCATGGTGGTACCGAGGCTTAAGGTGGTACTGCCCTTCTGAGGCTGATGGTGGTACTGCCCCCTGAGGTTCAAGGTGGTACTGCCCACTCCACACACACCAGGTTGAGGGTCGTACTGCACCCCACCCAAACCCCTTGGAGTGGAGAATGCATTCTTATCTTAATGACAAGATGACTGATGGATTGGCAGGCTGGTTGGCAGGCTGGGCTAGGACTAAAATGACTTACAATATACAAGACACAGAATTGCCCACCCCACATGCCAACAGACCTCGTTGAGAAACACCAGCTTTACTAGCAACTGACAGCCAGACCAGATTACACTCTGCAGCAAGGAGGTGCCGGGGACCAGAAGCCACACCTGGAACCACTGAGGACTCAGTAACAAGCCTTGCCGGGAAGATGACCGGCTCGCTTTGGATTTCTTCTGGGTCCCAGGCTTCACTTGGTGCAATTTCTGCAGAGGCTCAGAGCCTCTGGCCTTCTGGTCCACACACCTGCAGGGGCCAAGTCACTGCTGAGCAAGAGGTCTTAGGAAGCTGGGTGGGCGTGGGCTGCTTGCCCAGTCAATTCCAACTGCCAGTCTTCCTGGGGACAAGGGGCTGACGCTGGTGGCCTCTCTAGGACCCAGAGCACAATGAAAGGCGAAGGTTTGGGGGGGGGGCTCGCCTCCACAGTACACACCAACCACGTTGGCCTGGAATGGTCCTTTTAGGCACTGAACTGCCCCACGGGATGCTGTTTTAAAAAAATTCTTGCTGGTGAATGCCAGACCAAGGGAACCATGAAAGACTTGAAAACAGCATTTTTGAACTCACAAATATCCTTCCTCTGAAATTTTAATATTTAGAAAAACAAGAGAACTTTAAAAACCTCCATTACTTAAGGCAGGGTAAATGGAAGAGACATTTCCAATAAACACAGTTTTCTTTCAGGGGTGGAGGGACGTGGCCCTTCTCTCCTTTGGGTACCAGGGTAAACATGGTTTGCTGGCCTCTCTGCCCAGTGAAAAACGAGAGGATAAAGAATGGCCATTGAACGTGCCCAGACATCAAGGCAGACCGAAGGGAATCGCCTAACCAACCCAAATCCACTCGCAGCTGAAATAACATTGCAAATGACTCCAATCCAGTTACAAACGTTCCCCTATTATAGCCCACATAAAATTCCTCATATACGCGCCTAAATTGTGTATAATTTTCTTAAACACACATACAAAATGGAGAGAGCTGTGGTGCTCCTTTGGAAGCATCGGGGACTTAGATGTGGAGAGAAGTATGGAAAAATATTGCCCTAAAAAAGGTCATCTTGTCCCCTCAATCATTATTTATACGGACAGAGCAACTTAAATACATCTTTTTATCACAAAAGTAGTAAATGTGAACACGCGTTCAGTGTAAAGTTTCAAAGGATACAGAAGAACTTAGGGCTGAGGGAACAAACCCCTCCTCAATCCCCGTCATTCTATTTTTCTAATGAGGAGCATAATTTTGAAAACCAAACCAGCTCCCACAGCAAGCTGGCTACTGGGCAAAGCAAATAAACAGGCCCAGTTCCTATCACAAAAGGGCCAAAATATATAATAAGTTGGTCAATAAATATGTATTAAGTTCCTATGAAGCCCAAGAGACACAGAAAGTGGCAAGAAACTGTTCTTGTCTTTGGGGGAACTCACAGCCTTGGCAGAGGCTTGATCAAAAAATGAAAAACAGCAGGCATTAATCAGGTGTAGTGACACACGCCTGTAATCCCAGTACTTGGGAGGCTGAGACAGGAGGATCGCAGGTTCCAGGCCAGCCTCAGCAACTTAGCGAGACCCTCAGCAACTTAGTGAGAGCCAGTTTCAAAACAAATTTTTTAAAAAAGTCTAGGGATGTAGGTCAGAGGTAAAACACTCCTGGGTTCCATCTCCAGTACAAAAAAAGTAAGGCAAGCACTAAAGAATGGCCAGTAGCTGGGTGTGCTGGTGCACACATGTAATCCTAGTACTTAGGAGGCTGAGACCGAAGGATCGCAGGTTTGTGACCAGCCTCGGTAACTTAGCGAGGTCCTCAGCAATGTAGTAAGACCCCGTATCAAAATAAAAAGTAAAATAGGGATGGGGGTGTAACTCAGAAGTGAAATGCCCCTGGGCTCAATCCCTGGTAACACACACACACACACACACACACACACACACACACACACACACGCACACACAGCCAGTGAGCTGTGCTGATGGTTAACAGCAGGAACTCAACAAAGCAGCCCTCTGCTCTGAGGTTCCTTGGGAGGCGCTCCTTGTGTTGAGCTTCTCCCAAGAGTAGGCAAAGTCATTATGTTGGGACCGTGGGCACAAGCACAAGCGAGCATTCGTGCAGGTGAACAGATGCTGCGGGAGGCACTTGGCACTTGGGCAGGCAGGAGAGAGCCAGGTTAGAGGTCAGGATGCGAGAGCCAGACCCTGGAGGGACCAGGAGGGGGGGGGGGGATGGAAGTTGGATAATGGTTTTTCTCCTTGAGGGAAAGGATACACAGCATCGCTGGGGACTTTCAGCCCAGTTCCTCTCACTAAATAGCCCTGGGTCAGTATCAGCAATTACTTGTTAATTGAAGCCAGGCGTGGTGGCGTGTGCCTGTTCAAAGCCAGCCTCAGCAACTTAGTAAGACCCTCAGCAACTTAGTAAGACCCTCAGCAACTTAGCGATATCCTGTTTCAAAATAAAAAAATTAACAGGGCTAGAGGTGTAGCTTGGAGGTAGAATGTCCCTGGGTTCGATTTCCAATACAAAAAAGAAGGAGAAGGAGAAAGAGAAGGAGGAGGAGGAGGAGGAGGAGGAGGAGGAGGAGGAGGAGGAGGAGGAGGAGAAATAGAATACTTGTTAATTGGGCTCCTGGAGTCTACACTGCAGGCATCTACACAGTTGGCCTGGGTGTGAGAAGTGGTGGGTTGCCCTATCTCTCCCACCCCACCCCTGGGAAAAGTAATCTGTGTCCCCCTCGACACCCTGGGCAGAGTGGTTCGTGGGAAGGGGTCTGTCGCTTAGGCAAAGCAGATGAAGCCCATGTGGATACGGCGTGAAGAAGGTTCTCTGGTCACTCCGTCCCTCCGCCCTGCAGCTGATGTCTGAAACCTCCACGCTCTCCAAGCGACGACATTGCGTGTCCCTGCTGTGAGCCAGGTTGGTTGGATCTGGGTTCAGGTTTGGGTGAGGGGTGCGGGGTCCTCCTCCTTCCGGAGCCCGAGGTCTCCTGGCATCCCAGGCCAACCCCGTCCTGGCCGAGACGAGACTCGGACGCCTCTCGCAGAGTATCACTGCGGGTTGTTACGATGCCTAAGATCTTGGAGCTGAGAATCCTTCAGATTCAATTTTTGTGGAGTCTAGAGAAGCTAGGGTCAGGGGACTGTGATGAGAGACAGGAATGCCACCCGATGGCACCAAAGAAAGACCCCCATGTGTAGGTTCATCTGGGCCTGGGGTCCCACTCTGGCCTGTCCTAGTGACCCCTTGTACCCCCGTAGCTGCGTCCTTCTTTGGGTGTCTGCCATAACCCAGAAGACTGAAAGTTCCAATGTAGCTTCTCAATAAGCTCTGTTTTCTCCCAAGAAGGGGAGTCCTGTCTGCGTGGGTTGCCAGGCAGTCTCATGACTATTGAGAAGTGATGAAAATTAAATTCCCCCCAGGGACAAATCATCTCTTGATCGGCCATTAATTTGAATGTTAGGGGACGAGGGCAGATCGTTTCTGGTCTTGTAAGTGAGGCTGTGATTCCCGGCACGGAGTCACGGCTCTTTATGGTACGCACTAGAGCTTATCCTCAGTGTCACTAATATCAACACCCACGTTTTTCTTTCTTCCTGAGCTCCTGCTTTCGATGTGCCCTACCCTGTAGGATTTTAGGTGTCCTCAGGAGCTGCTGTAAATAAATCCTTTGGGTGCACAAGGCAGACCGGTTATGGTGTTATAACTTAAGTACAAGCACATTTCTTTCTTTCTGTGTATGTGTGTGTGCACTGGGGATTGAACCCAGGGGCATTCTACCTCTGAGCTACACTCCCAGCCCTTCTTCTATTTTTTTTTTTTGTTTTTTTTGTTTTGTTTTTTGTTTTGAAACAGGGTCTTGATAAGTTGCTGAGGCTGGCCTTGAACCTGCGATCTTCCCTTCTCAGCCTCCCAAGTGCCGGGATTACAGTGTGTGCCACCAGGCCTGGCTACAAACACGTTCCTATGGGAATCGAGAGGAGGCAGCAGTGTTGAGTGGGGGGTCTGGAAGTATTTCACAGAGGAGGAGTTCGAGTTGGACTTATGATGGTTGAGTGTGAACCCCAAAGTTCTTGTGTTGGAAACGTAATCCCCGTAGCGACAGTGTGGAGAGGTGGGACTTGAAGGTGATTAGCCTTCATGAATAGGCCGATGTCGTGATGTCAGGAGTGGGTTCCTGCTGGAAGGCTGTTTCACTCTCTTCCTTCCCTCTCGGGTGCCCTTTCGCCCTTCTGTCCTGCAGCTGGACACAACAGGAAGGTGTCCCCCGGACACAGCCCCTGGATCCTGGACAGCACAGTGAGCCAAATAATTTTTTAAAAATATATACTACCTGGTCTCTGGTATTCTGTTATAAGGAGCAGAAAATTGACTTCAGAGAGACACCATCAGGCAAGTATGGGGGTGGGTGGGCGTAGTGATGGATTCAAACAGAAGGATGGTTGGATCCAAGGGAAGTAAGACCGGGGTGCCTGAAGCCCTGGGAGAGATGTAGACAAGGGGAGCAGACATATGTGTGTGTGCATGTGTGGGTGTGTATGTGCGTGCGCGTGTGCATGTGTACGTGTGCAAGTTAGAAGAGCAAGAGTAAACACTGAATGCCACTCTGAGCTCAAAGTTTCAGGCACTTATTAACTCACTGAATCCTCACCACGCCCCTATATGGCAGCTGTTATCCCCATTGAGCAGATGAGGAAACTGAGGCACGGGCACACTGTGTAAGTGGACAAAGCCTCAGTTAATAAACGCAGGGGGGCTGGCTGACGCCGGGATCCACGCCTTCAACCATCCTGCCTCTGGCCTTGCCGGAAGCACCTGGGGCCTGCGGCTCCAGCAGAGGCCCCCTCTCTGGAGGCTGCAGGTGTGCGGGCGGGTGTCGTAGGGCAGGTTTCCCCCGAGGCCTCGGTCCTTGCCTGGCAGGTGGCCTCCTCCTCACTGTGTCCTCACGTGGACTTTCCTCTGTGTGCACACCCCTGGGGTCCTCTGTGACAGTGCGTCCGCTTTCTTCTTATGACTCTGGTCAGTAGGATTGTATTAGGGCCTCCTTTAAACTTAATTACCCTTTTGAAGACACTGTCTTAGGTAGCTGGGTCGGGGCTTCGGCCTGGGAATGCCGGGAGCCGTGGCTCAGGTGGTAGCAGGTGTGAACACAGTGGAGGAGGCTCTGGCTGAATTTTGGGAGGATCACTGTGGCTGCCGTGTGTAGGACAGATGGAGCTGCGGCCTTCCCGTGTGGCTGCACACTGGAGTCACCCAAAGAGCTTTTTTTTCTCCTCTTTTGGGGGGAGGTTACTGGGTGTTCAACCCAGAGGCATTCTACCTCCAAACTACACCCTCAGCCCCTTTAAAAAAAATTTTTTTTTAAATAGCCCTTTTATTTTGGCTTTTATTTTGCTGAGGGTCTTGCTAAATTGCTGAGGCTGGTCTTGAACCTACAATCCTGCTGTTTCACCCTCCTAAGGACTAGGAATTGCAGGTGTGAGCCACCATGACCTGTGGGATCTGTGTGTATGTGTGTGTGTGTGTGTGTGTGTGTGTGTGTGTGTGTGTGTGCACGTGCACGCATGTCAGGAATTAAATCCAGGAGTGTTCTACCACTGAACTAAACCCCCAGCCCTTTTTATTTTTTGAGATAAGGGATCACTAAATTGCTGAGGCTGGTCTCAATCCTCCTGCCTCAGTCTCCTAAATACTGGGATTATAGGCATGCACCACCATGCCTAGTTTACTCAAAGAGCTTTTGCTTGTTTGTTTTTTGTTTGTTTGTCTTGGTACTGGGGATTGAACCCAGAGGCATTCTACCTTGAGCTTCATCCCCAAACCTAATTTATTTTTTATTTTTTAACAGGGTCTCACTAAGTTGCTGAGAACCTGGCTAAGTTACCAAGGTTGGCCTTGCACCTGAGATCCTCCTGTTTCAGCCTCCCAAGTCTGCGATTCCATGTTCACGCCATCCTGCCCGGCTGCAAAGAGCTTTTAGATTCCAAGTGTACTCAAGACCAAGGAATTCTGACTTGCCAAAATGGGACCTAGTGTTTGTCATTTGTAAAGCTCCCAGGTGGTTTGAACGTGAGCTGAGCGAGGACCACTCATCAGAGGAAAGATGTGGGCAAGCCAAGGCACCTGCCACGGAGGAGCAGTTTGGAAACCAGACCCGTCCAGGCACATGTAGCATGAGGGCTGCTTGGTCGAATCCCGCCCGATGGGTCACTCGAGCAATTGTCCAAGGTGGCTTGATGGCCGTGACCCCAGGTCACTATCCCTCCACGGCCACCCACAACCTGCAGCTCAGAGAGCCCCTGACACTCTGCTCCCGGGCCCCGCAGCTGCATGTGAGGCCACACTGCCACACAATGGCTCTGAAGGTCCCTCCACTCGGCGCCCTGGGTGTATGGGTGGGGCAGCGGAGTCCAGCGGTGGATGCTGACTTCCTCCACCAGGAATAAAACCTTTGCTTGCCAGGTCTCAGGAAAATGGAGGCACAAGGAAGCTTCAGTTTTGCAAAGAGTGGGCCCGATGGGGGTGTACACCCCTCCTTTCCCAGGAGCTTCCTCCAAGAACTGACTCGGGGAACATGCTTGTCCTTGGAGATCAGCCGGGCTGGGGGCTGGTGGCGGCCAGTCCAGGTCAAGGCATATGGGTCTTCTCCAAAACAACCGTTGGCTGACCAGCCCCGAGGTAGCCCCAGCCTCTGGGAGGCTTTGGAGGCTGCACAGAGGGACAGGTGTACCTCCCATCACAGGTGACTTTTAGAAAGGTCTAAGAAAACTGGTCCCTGGTGTCTCCCCCTACTTTTTTGGGAGGTACTGGGGATTAAACTGAGAGGCACTCTACTACTGAGTACACCCCAGACCTTTTTATTTGTTTATTTTAGGGACAGGGTCTTGCTATTTTTTATTTGTTTGTTTTTGGTACTGGGGATTGAACCCAGGGACATTCTACCTCTGAGATAGACCAGCCCTTTCCATTTATTTTTTTTTCCAGTACTATTCTACCTCCAAGCTACATCTCCAGCCCTATTTTTTATTCTTTATTTTGAAACAGGGTCTCACTAAGTTGCAGAGAGCCTCACTAAGTAGCTGAGACTGGCTACGAACCTGGGTCCTCCAGTCTCAGCCTCCCAAGTACTGGGATTACAAGCATGCACCACCCAGTACACCCAGCTTCTATTTTTTATTTTGAAATAGGGTCTTGCTAAGTTGCTGAGGGTCTTGCCAAATTGCTGAGGCTGGCCTCAAACCTGCAATCCTTGTCTCAGCCTCCCAAGTGCTGGGATTACAGGTGTGTGCCACTGGGATCATAGGCATGTGCCACCGCGCCTGGCCATTTTATTTTTTATTTTGAAACAGTCTCGCCATGTTACTCAGGCTAGCCTCAAATCTGCATTCCTCCTGCCTCAGCCTCCTGAGTAGCTAGGATTACAGGCATGAGCCATCATGTCCAGCTTCTGGAGGCTCTCTTCACCTTGGTAGGCTGACCCCATTGGAACACAAGAGACACCCTGAGATCAGGACTTCCTGCTCAGTTTTGCACCTGCGTAGACCCGCACGTGGGACCCTGCTTTGGTGAATCTTCCAATCTAGTGGGGAGAGACAGAAAACCAAGAAATGTGTGATCAGGTGGTATGTAGGGTGGTCAGAAGAATGATGAACAGCTGCTATGATTAATAAGCATAATTAATAAGACCCTCCCAGCCTTAGGGTCTTTTCATATGACTCTATTCTTTCAACAACAAAGCCCAGCGCAAAGCCCAAAACGAACACTGTGATGCCGCGGCCCCGGGGTGGGGGAGGAGGGCAGAGCTGGGGGAACGAGGAGAGGCAATCCAGGACCTGTGGTGACCCACACTTCCCGAGCAGCCTCCAGGAGGGAGGCGTCATGGGGTACATGCAGGGGAGACGCTGCCCTCTGGCTCAGAATCGTGGGGAGGTAGGAAGTCAACTCTACCAGGAAGGGCGCCATCGCTATTCATTAGAGCTCTGCCTGGAATTGGGCCCTGGACCTCGTGCATGCTAAACACTTGCTTTCCCACTGACCTACAGTCCCTCTGCGGAGATCTTCTGTTTGTTTGTTTGTACTGGAAGTTGAACCCAGAAGCATTCTATTCTGAACTACACTCCCAGCCCTATTTTATCTTTTATTTTGAAACAGGGCCTAAGTTGCTAAGGTTGGCCTTGAACCTATGATCCTCCTGTGTTAGCCTCCTGAGTACTGGATTACAGGCATGGGCCATCATGCCTGGCTTCTGCAAGACCCAGAGATCTTAATGGGGACGTAACAATCTGAGAGACATGGGCCTTGCGCTCTAGGAGCTCCCGGCCTAATAAAGACCTATGTATTTGTGTATCTATGTGTCTGTGCATTTGTGTATCTATGTATTTGTGTATCTGTATCTGTGTATCTATTTGTGTATCTCTGTATTTGTGCATCTATGGGTTTGTGCATGTGTGTATCTCTGTATTTGTGTATGTGTTTGTGCATGTATGTATCTATGTATTTGTGTATGTGTTTGTGCATGTGTGTATCTATGTATTTGTGTATCTATGGGTCTGTGCATGTGTCTATGTATTTGTGTACCTCTCTGCCCACTTGCTGTTATGTGATAAGGAGCTCAGGAAGGGGCTGAGTCATGGCAGTTAATGTGGCCGGGAGGGAAGCAGAGAGCCCAGGAGGGTGAAAGTAGGGGGGTGGGAGAGGCGTGGGACTGGGAGTGGGGTGCCCCCCATGGCTCACACTTGAAGCAAGATACTTGGGGCGGTGGTGAGGACGCTGTGGTGATGGGGAAGGTTATGTGCTGGGCTGGACAAGACTGGACAGGCAGGGCGGGTTGGGTGATGGAAGGCTCCGTGGGCCCCAGCACCCACCTGCCACCTCCTGATTGGACGGATGGCACGCAGGCGCCCTGGGAGGAAGGCGAGGCTCTGGGAGGTCGAGTCGTGAAGTCTCTAAGATTGGAAGTCTCTGCATCCATGCTCCTGACCCGGGCCCAGGATGCTGTAGCGGGAACCAGGTGTGGGGTCCAGCCCCTGCCCGGGACTCCCAGGATGAAAACGGTCTGTTCCATGAAGTGGTTTGCAAGTTGGAGGAGATGGTTTTCAGGGCTGACGGAGGCCACGGAAGCCTGGTTACCACAGTGACTCAAGACGTGATGGAGAGAACGGGAAAGGACACTGGGTCAGGATCCCGCAGGCCAGCCTACTGGCTCCGCCTGTGACTTCATCTCATCAAGCATAAAGGAACGCAGGGCTAGGAAAGCCATCCTGGAGGAGGTGATGATGGAGCTAGAATACATAAGACAGGAGAGGCAAGAGGGCTGGAGAAGAAGGGGCCAGTCAGGCAGGGTCTTCCAGACCAACCAGAAGATTGGGGTCTTTCTGCTGCAAGGACTGGACACCTTCTCAGTGATTTTAAGTAGAATGTGTGTTTTTAAAATAGCTCTCTGCTGCCAGCATGGGGAAGAGAGTGGAAAGTGAGTGCAGGCCCAGAGACCAGTCAGAAGACGCAGGAGAGAGGCAAGAGCAGCTCATCGGCCCCAGGGCCTTTGCATTTGCTGTTCATTGGGCTGAGATACTCCTCCCTCCTCTGCGGTCAGCTCTCCATGCCGCGTTGTCTTTCCAGAGAGACCTCCTCAGGCAGCGTGCTGGCCCTTGGTCACGCTCTGTCCTTTGTCCATCACGAGTTGGAATGGCTGCTGATTTGTCTCCGGTGTCTCTTCCCGATCCTACAGGCTCCTCAAGCACAGGTGTCACATCTGCTGGTGTCCACTGAGCATGGCCAGGACTCACAGGGAGCAGCAAGAGAGGGGAAACTGAGGCAAGGCAGCTCCTCCTGGTCTCCAGAGCCTTTGGTGCAGCAGGCATGGCGAGGGGGAGGAGGGAGAGAGCAGAGGGAAGACTGGCAGATGTCGCCTGTCCCTTGAGGACGGGCTGGTCAAGGGATCCTCCTGGATACCAAGTCAGGAGGGGCTGTAACTGAGGGCTCAGACCTGTGGGGCCTTCCCACGGGGCCTCGGGACTCCAAGGCAACGCCCCAGAAGGCAGAGGCCCGGTTGGCTCTTCCTCCTCTGCTGGGGCAGACCAAGGCTGGGGCCCTGCTGGAGGCCTGGCAAAGAGCAGACACATGCCCAGCCCAGGTCCTCAGCAGCAGCATCTTGGGATCCACACAGTGGGACGGGAGGTGGGGAGGGGGCGTTAACCTCCCAGAGGCTTCCAGGAGGCAGCTGCTCTGGAGAGAGCATTTTGGGGACGCACACATCCCCATCCAAGCTGCATGATTGCTTAAAAATTAAACCCTAGTGGCTGGCCTGTCTTGGGCGGGGGGGCGCTGAATGTTCCATTCTTTGCTGGCAGGAGAACACAAGGCCACAGAAGGCTGGGATGAGAAATAAAAGATCCAGTGACTCAACTCATTTGTGACAGGTTTATTGTGGAGCACTGCATGGGCCTGCCAACACAGTCCACAGACGTGACATTTAAAAGCCGTGCACATTCCATTTCCCCTGATGGCCGCCCCACCGTGGAACACAGGCGGCCCGTCCCTACCCACCGACGGTCAGCCGAGGGGGCTCTGGCCCGAGGGTAGAGAGCCGCACTGCATGGCTCGGGAATGTGGGAGAATGTTTTAAAAAGCTGCTGGCATCCACGCAGGTGGGCCTCTTGCAGACAGGGAAGGGGCCGTGATTTGTGTGCAAATCAGTGGGGTGAACTTGCAATGAGCTGTCTGAACACTTTAAGGGAAAATCCTTAAGCATGTTTTCTGCTAGGTCGGAAAATGCACTCAACGCGCTGGCCTGCTTTGCTTACTACAAGCAAGCAGGAAGCCACTTGCCTGGATTCCTCCAGGCCCAGGCCAGGCACACATGCCTTTCCTCCAAGAACAATCACAACAGAGCTGCTGTCTGTTGAGTGCTTACTCTCTGCGAGGTGTCCTTATTAGCTCTCCATATGCAAACGAGGAAACTGAGGCACATGCTGCTAAGTGGCAGAGCTGGGATTTGAACCTCTGTGCCCTGAATGCCATCCTAGATAGCGCCAGGCTACAGCCATGTCAATTCCCCCCTCTGACTGCCCATCTTCCTATAAGCAGTAGCCTACAGGAAAACAAAATGTTCCAAAATTCTGAGACAGGAAGTAAAATATTAGACTCAGCTTAAATAAGTGGTGTGACTTTATAGGGCACCGGGAAGTGGCCAGGAATGGAAATTTAGAAGCTGCAGCTGGCAGAGAACAAGGACATCTTGGGCAAGCCCGTCTTTGGAGAATTTGCCAGCAGACAGGGACTGAAGGAAGAGTTGGGCCAGGTGGAGTTTGTGTGTTGAAAACCTTGGAATCCTTGCTGACAGCTCTGAGCTCCCACCACAACCCTAGTGAACTGCCCAAGGGAAGAGGGACCCGTCCCCATCTTCCCAAAGATGCAGCCACTCCTGTGCAGGTGGCACCTCGGAGGCTCTGGGGTAGAGAGGACCACTCTTTGCAAATGGTACGAGGACTGGCCAGGGAGTTGGGAGAGCCGTTTTGAAGAAGCCACTGGGTCCTCAGCCCCCAGTATCCTCATTGTGGAGTGCAGGTCTTATTCCCAACTCTCCCTAAGATCTAGACGTCAACTAACCCGCAGGGGACATCTCTCTCCCCACACCCTTAGCCCTCTTTCAGAACACAACACAGTGGCTCAGTGTCACGAGCGTGGGTGCGTGGGTGACAGGGGTGGGGAGGGGGAGGCCAGGGGTCTCCGGGGTGAAACGGCTTCCTCAAGGAACACTGGCAGGTCACGAGTGCTTCCCCTCTTCTGGGTCAGAGTTCAGAGGACTGCTTAAAAAAAATACGATAGGTGGGGCCAAAGAAGGGACACTTCCTCTTTGAGGCTGGCAACATGACTTGAAACTCTGTGCCCAGCAGATGTCGAAAGAGCAGCTGTGATCTCTGGCCGAATCTTTGAGAGAGCGGCACCTATCTGCTTTCTGGCTGTACCCTGACCTCACCGCTCAACTGGCAGGTTCCAAGCTATGGATGAAGGCGTTTAAGCCACCTGGACGTCACCCTGCCTTCCTACCTGTGCCTATGTCCCCCTCTCCCTGGACTGTTGACACCATAAAATAGTCTAGCTTCTAAGAGGTGGCGCACTGAACAGGGACTTGCAGGGACACAATCTCCATGTATCTCATAGCTGACACTCAATTTTTCGCAATTCTTGTGAACTGAGTCATACAGCTTAAAAATGCCCGAGGAGGTTTCAATATAAAGAACAGAACCTTCCTGAGAGGCTATGGAACCCTCTGAAATGGATTAGCTAACTACACATCAGGTAACATTTTGAAAGTCTAATTTTTCCATGTGTTTTTTGTAAAAAAAAGGCGGGGGGGGGGATAAGAAAACTTTGGCTGAAGCAAAATAGTCACAGGGCTATCACAACCTTTATCATGTTGTCCAATGAGATCCACAGTACAGTATCAGACGTTTTGTATTTCTCTATACATTTTTGGGACGAGTGATATCCAATGTAGTTTCCATAAAAACTCTCAAGGTATTTTTGCAACTAAAAAAATGAATAGAGCCAGGCGTGGTGGCGCACGCTTGTAATCCCAGCATTCGGGAGGCTGAGACTGGAGGATCCGGGTTCGCGGCCAGCCTCAGCTACCTAGTGAGGCACTCTGCAACTTAGTGAGACCCTGTTTCAAAATAAAGAATAAAAAATAGGGCTGGGGGTGTAGCATGGAGGTAGAATGCCCCTGAATTCAATCCCCAGTACCGCGGAAAAAAAAAAAAAAAAAAAAAAAAAAGAATAGAAGTTAAAATTTTGCCAAATGGAAAAAAAAAATAATAATGTTCACTGCCTCTCAGACGTGATTTTCAATCTGCAAGGGAGCTGACTGTGTCTATACTTCAACTGTTGGCGGGGTAGGGTGCTTCCCCAACTCCGTGCCAGAGTGGACCAAGGCCCCTTTCCTCAGCCTCCGCAGACCGTAGACCATGGGAAGGAGACTCTGCCAGGTGCAGCCTCTTCCAGGGATGTTACTGCTGCTGGGAAGCTCACATCTAAGGGGAGAGGAAACTGGGCGGACCTCTTGGTTTGCTCTTGGAGGACGGTGTGGAGTGTCAAGAACCTGGGCTCTGGCGTCTTCTATAATCGTTCCACTCACCCGAGAGGTCTTTTCCAGCATCTAACCTACCGTGTGGCAGGTGATGATACACTGTTTTGGGATAAGCCATCTGAAACTGTTTGGAAGACACACTAAAGGGGGTAGAGGACTAGTGTGTGTTTGGGAATCTGCTGTAAAAATGAAGAGCGCTAACTCTATCTCAGAGCTCCTAGAGAAGTTATGATTATAGATAGTACAGCTTATATATTTAAAGTACCCTTGTGATTTAATACAACTGTTTTACAGGCTTGTTAACATGACAACGGGCTTAACCGAGGCTACAATCTGATGGCTACAACCAAGATTCATCTACAAAAGATAGGAAATTACATTCTCGGCATGAGGAAGTTTGGAAGCTAAAATTATTCGGAGCTTTTAATTTCAAAGGGGCTCTGTTTCACTTTCTGTGTTTGGTCCATCCCTCAATCTTGAGGGAAGTGGGGCATAGTGTCGTCTGCTGCTAATTTTTTTTTTTTTTTCTTCGTGGTACTGGGAATGGAACCCAGAGGTATTCTACCTTTGAGCTACACTCCCAGCCCAATTTTCTTTCTTATTCTGAAACAGGATCTCACTAGGTTGATGAAAGTCTCACTACATACTGAGGCTGTCCTCAAACCTGTGATCCTCTTGTCTCAGCCTCCCCTATACAGGGATTACCCTAGGCGAGTGCCACTGTGCCTGGCTTGTCGGTTGCTATTTTTATAGGCAGGAACCAGGAATGTTGCCGGGCACAGTGACGTTACAGTGCCCGTAATCCCAGGGTCTTGGGAAGTTGAGGCAGGAGGATTCCAAGTTCGAGGCCAGCCTGGGCATTTAGCAAGACTCTGTCTCAAAAAAACAAAAACAAAACCAAAACTAAAAAGGTGAGGGAGCTAGCTCAGTGGTAGAGAGCTGCAGAAAAACCAAACCCAATAATCTTACATAGTTAAACCCTCTAAACGGTTTTCTTAAGCTATCTTTACTAAGTCTTTCTCCTGATGGCATCAAATCCATCAGACAACCAATTCTGATGGATAGCCCAATCGCCATTTGTGACAGGAGTCTGGATCTGCCTGCGTTCCCTTCCGGAAATAGAGTAGACACGTTTCCACCACACCTGTAATGCTGTTAATATTTTGTAACTTTACAAAGGACAAGTCCTTGCCTTACATCAGCTCCTCCCAATACCCTGTTATGCAGAGGCAATGTGGGGCTGGGGCCACCAGGCAGTCCTGTCCACCAGGGCTCCCCAGATCTCCAGGCCTGCTCTGCTGTGTGGAGGATGACTCCCGAGTGCACAATGAAGGTGAGCTCTCTTTGGGACTCATCTTGTTTATATGCCACTGGAGCAAAGCTGTAGACCGAGTTCACTTGTGAATATATTCACACAGACCAATGTGAAATCAAAGATTTAATGACACTAGTTTAATTTAACAAATAGCTCAAAAAATAATCAAATGAAACCTGACACCTTTAAACCCTGGGGCTGCATAAGATACCTCGTATCCCTTCTGCAGTTTAATTAGAAGATGCTTTCTCTCCCTTTTATTCAACTTTAGTGTAATCTGTCATCACAGTGCAGAGAATATGGGAGAATAATCAAGAAGACTTTGAAACATAAAGCCAAGGTTCTGGGACACTTTTATGCAACAGATCTGTGAAATGAGCTTATTAAATGATTACGTTTACTCAGTAGTAGTTACCAGAGCAACCCCAGGAGCCACCAAGAGGGCTACCATTTTGGTGGTTAGCAACCAGGTAAACACTAACCACAGTGGCCGGTGGGCAAGCCAGGGTTTCTCAACCTCTCCACTGGTGGCATAAGGACATCATTCTCCACTTCGGGGGCTATTCCGGGCACTGTAGGATGTTGAGCGGCATCCCTGGTCTCTACCTATTGGAAGCCAGCAGCCCCTCTAGTTGAGAACCACAGGGTCAGATGGAAACTCTACAACCTGGGCAAACCGAGAAGCCTGTGCCAGCCTCGCAAACCCAGAGGGAAGCTTGGAGGTCAGATCTCCAGAGAGAGTGAGGTACACCGTGCATCACAGAGTATTACCCACCTTGCAATTGTACCCTCCACCAGATTCAAGACCGGAGAAGCGACACTCACTTATAAAGGTGCTGGGGACCCAGGGAAGAGATGGGCCGGCTGACTTGATTGCTGTTCCATAAGAAGGTGGGTTGGGACAGAAGGAGCCGCTCTCTCTCCTCCACTGGCCTTTGCATGCCTGCCATCTTAGTCCACAACAGCCACTTCTCTTGTCCCTTCACCTGTCTCCTCCCTACCCTCTGGGTCTCAGCTTTGATATCACTTCTTCCTAGAAGGGGTCTGGTCCCTTCCCCTACAGTACCTCCCACCGGCGTGCTCTGGGTGGCCTGCTCACTGGTGCCTCGCACCCAGAGTTTTCCAGTGCATACCCGTACATATTTCTTATGACACACACCCCATCTATATTTCTATGGACTTTGGGAGTTTGGTTTTCTGCTTGTTCCTCCCATTAGAATATGAACTCCATGCAGACAGGGACCCTGTTTCAACTAAGTACCATACTCTAAGTACCAGAACTCAGCAGGGTATACAACACATGACAGATGTCTCCCCCTAAATATTTGCTGATAAAAGAAATAACCTTTCGACAAAAGGGCAGGGGAAGCCTCATAAATGAAGTTCATGAGGATGAAATCAAGCACGTGGTCTCCATAGCAAACAGCAGCACCAGTGCGTATATCGGCTGGTTTCTGCAAAGGCAGCGGGACCACCCTGTGCCAGGTAGAAGTGCATCCCAAACAACAAGATGGAAAATGTGCAAGTTTCTGTTTTTGCCCACATATTTTGGGTGTTCACCAGGGCCTGATTATGAAATATCTTTTGGACAAATGTTTTGTATCCGGAGACAAATCACACACCTGCCAATGTGTCAACAACATACACCAAAAGCCCAATGAGACGCTGGGCGGCTAAACTGGGTGGCAGAGTTCTAGGCCTGGAAACCAGTGTCGTAAGGAGCAACTGTTTACGTACTGATGGGTGGGGGGAGCGAGGGCCTTCCCACAAAGCCTAGTGAGGGTCCGGTGATGTCTGCATCTCAGCGCGCACACTGTGATGGGCTGGGAGGTGCAGGCCAGCTGCTGACATCTGTGTGGTGCCCCTCACCACGGCCAGGTTCCAACATCAAGAACACAGAGACAGTGCCGTCTAACTTTTATATGAAGAATTTAATTATCTATACACGTAACTAATCCAAAAGTTGTATTACAGTTGTTAAAGCCGCAGGTTTATATATTTATATATTTTACACTCATATCCATGAAAACACTGAAGCGCAGGTGAACGAGGAGGAGCGGCCCTTGTGCCCTGCCCCGTGAATGGAGGAGGACGTCTACACAACCTCGAGCGCGGCGCCTCCCAGAGACGTGAACACGGGAGGGACGACGTGGCACAAAGTCATTAGTGGACAGCTAGGTTGTGCTTGAGGCCGATCCCACCCCGCTTTCTGTGCTGTCAGCAATGGGTGTTTTTATTAAGAGCTTCCAACTAGTATATAAAAGACAAACATGGCTTCAGCTACAGCACAGCTAACACATAAACGGACCATGAGCTCCATTTCATAATTTTCATAATTCATAAATTTCATTAATCTGTAGAAATTCCACAGTCTAGTTAAAAAATGTAAACATTGGAAATTAATTGCAGGGAGACTTCTATACATTCTTTCTTGTCAAGGAAAATTACTTGTTCAAAATATGTCATTCCATGAAAAGTAAGTGGAACAAAACTTCATGTAACAGAGACTAAGAAGAGATTGTGGACACGGTCCATCATAACAACCTCGGCGGTGTTGCCTACTGATTTATGGTATGCGAACACGCAAAATTAAAAACCCCAAACAAAACACCAACTCAACCAGATAAATCTGAGACCAAACAAAACACAGGTGCTTTCCCATGTGGCTACAAGATTACTGTGCAAAATAAAATTAATGCAATGTGATTAGAGCATCGTACACGGTAATAGCGTTTGCCATGGGAAGAGCTGACTTCTTAAGTACAGGATGTATTGCATGCTCAACAAGGTACATCTGATACACACACAGCACAAAACACCTTCTGTTTAATTGGGCTCATTCTACACATCTTCAAAACAGATATACTGAACTGCTCTGTACTTCTAGGGTGGGGGGGCGGGGGAATCCCCAAACTACACAATTTAGTTGGTAACACTGGACAAAATGAAAAAATACATCAAGTCTCAGATTTATGGACATTTGGAACAATTTTTAATAGCACATGCAGCATTCCTTGATAGTGGGTCTTTTTGCAAAACCAAAATAGCAAAGAAATAATTGATTTATTTTTATTAAAAGGCTAAAATATATATTTAAAAATAATTTTAAAACTATTGAAAGCACCTGTGCAAAGGTGGGGGAAGTCAATTTGAGTAACTAGGAAAGCCACAAAAGGACCCACTACCCTGTGTATTTTTGTAATTTTTGCTTCTATCTCTGTAAGTAATAACTCAAACATTGCGATCACATGCAACTACAGTAAAATGAGGTAAACTGCTCTGCAGTGAGTTCTTCTACTCAGAAGGCAGTAGGTGATCATGCTGGAAGTCACATGATCAAGGCTGCATCTCCCATCATCCCTCTGGGCAGTGATATGGGATAGTGGGTCTCTTTGAGGACTTTCAAGCCTGAGGGGGGGATGGACAACATATGATTCCTAGAAAAAGGAGGAAAACAACACATAAGCAAAACAAAACAATGAGCAAAATTCAAGCTAGGAAAATGAGTCAGGCATGTAAACAGCATGGTGCCAAAATGATTAAAAAAAAAAAAAAAAAGGAAAAAGGGGGGGAGGGGTGGGAGGGGACATGCTACAGAAGGAATGAAAATTTAAAAAACAAAAACAAAACAACCCCACAAGATAAAGTCTTGCATTACAGAAGGTCTTCAAAGAGACTGTTGCGAATGCAGCAGTGGTCTAGCTTTAAGTTCTGCAAACAAAGCTCGGCAGAATCAGAGCAATGCTGCATGTTTTACTGGCAGATACCAGAGAGGAGAGGAACAAGCCACCAGGGCACTTACATTGCTGGCTGGGGTCCATGTCTGTGGTCAGCTTCACATAATTGGAAGGGAAGAGCCCCACTTGTCCGTTGGCTTCTCCTTTCCACCAGTCGGGGTCCTCCCTGTTGAGGACGTTGATGATCTGGCCCTTGTTGAAGGCCAGCTCGTCGTCGTTCTGTGCGGTGTAATCGTACATCCCGATCACCTGGCACACTGCAGGAGACAGGGCTGGGTGAGCAGCTGCACAGCCCCGGTGGCACGCATGCAGCAGGCCACCCGAGGCCAGCGGGCGTTCTCAGGGGCTATTTTTTGCGCTTTCAAAAGAGTATAACAAGGTGGAAGTGCCTTAAGGGGCATTTCATAGTGTGGACAATAGGGGAAGATCAAAGGTCAAAAATGAAGACAACAGCAAAATTTTCACACTAAAACCTCAGTTTTTATAACATCTTCCTCTTTTTCACTTATCAGCAGAAAATTTACAGTGATAATGGACTCCTTCGTTTTGAGCATGGTGGAGCTCCTAACACTGCTGACTAGAAGACTGGATCACATCTGACCACTGCACCGGCCAGATGGCTGGGGACTCTGGCTCCCCTATTGTTTCTTCTCCCTTTTTGTTTTTATAATGCTGGGAATTAAACCAAGGACCTCACTCATGCTAGGCAAGTGCTCAACCACTGAGAAATACCCTAGCGCCTTCCTTTTTTTTTTTTTTTTTTTTTTGAAGGTATAAGGCAATTATTATGTGAACCTCAAAAACTTTAGTGGAAAGTAAAATCAGTGTTTCAAAGGATTTTTTTTTTTTTTTTCTGTACTGGAGATTGAACCCAGAGGCATCTTACCACCAAGCTACATCCCACGTCCGGTTTTATTTCTTATTTGGAAACAGGGTCTCACTAGGTTGCTGAGAGCCTCGTTAAGTTGCTAAGGCTGGCTTTGAATCTGTGATCCTGTCTCAGTTTCTCAAGTACTGGGATGACAAGCATGCACCACCATGCCTGGTTCAAAAGATTTTTCTGCTGTGTCTTTGTGTCTCAAACTTTTCTTAATTTCTGCATTTAAGAATAAATGTTCTTTTTCCTTTTCTCTCAGACCTACAGAAGGTTAAATTGTTCTCATTTCCTGGCATCTCTAAACTTTGGAGAAGTTTACACTGTTGGGTCACACTGTCCAGTTAACCTTTCATAACCATCTATATATGGGTTCAGTGTTTTCAAACTCTTCAGCTAATTGATCATCTCAACAAATGAACTTGGTGGGTTCCAATCAACCTGATGGAGCACTGCACATTGTCAGTAAGGGGGACAATGGATCCAGCTGGTATCATACCCCTGGGTCTACACAAAGATCTTGGCTCAAGCAAAGAGGCCTGGCTGGAGTCAGGATTCAGTCACAAAGTTTGCCAATCCTTTAATTTCTTGCAAAGGCTGCCAAGCTTTAATCTTATTTCCCCGAGGACACCATACAGACATTTAACCACAAGGTAATGGAACAAAATTCCATATTTTCCACAAATGCCACCCAAGAATTGGTGACTTTAAGACCTAAAACAGAAATCTGCTCCTCTGCCCTCAACCTCTCTTAAACATTATTGAAGCATCTAATTTAGTCCTTTAGATCAGAAAATAGCCCACCGGGTCAAGAACAGTGCTCTGTCCCTTTTCAGTCCTCTAGGGAAGTGTGCAGAGCATCCTGCCCAGTCAGCAAGGCCCCTCTGTCCACAGTAAATGTCACAAGGGAGCTATTTCCATCTTCTGCGAACACCACATTATGACCAAGAGGCCTCCGTGGCCTGGAGCTCAATCTCCTGACCTATCTAGACCCTGGCCATTTATTTTTAGGAGCCCCTTTCTGTTGCCTCACCCACTAGCCCATATCCCAACTTAAATAGCTGGAAGGAAATCAAGAGAAAAATCTGGCTTTAATGTCACAGTGTTCATGACTCCTTCAGGAGGGAGTTCCAACAAGGGCTCTGTTGTGCCCAGCACAGTGGAGCTACTTAGATATTTGGCCCTTTTGAAAAACATATTCTGTATCACATTAGCTGGATGTTGGTTCCAGCAAGCACAAGAAGTGCTTAAAGCACATGTGAAAACCAATCTAAGATACTTAATATGAAGACTGAGTTTGGAAAAACTAAAGTGAAATGCAGACCATTCTCCAATGAGAGACTGCAAACTCCTTACCTGCTGGCAGTGCTGCTGACTTGGGTAGCTCTGTGGGAGTGATTTTGCTCGTCCCAGGGCTTAGAAGTTTGACATAATTAGCTGGGAACCAGCCTATCTGGCGCTTTTTCCCACGTGCCTAATAAGAAAATAATTATATCAAAAAATGGTAGACGTTCATCTTCTTTTATGATCCAATTTGCTTTGTAGT
>PVLC010022970.1:0-24636 GCA_004027655.1 Graphiurus murinus | reverse complement strand
TCTTCTTCTTCTTCTTCTTCTTCCTCTTCCTCTCCCTCTCCCTCTCCCTCTCTCTCCCTCTCTCCCTCTCTCCCTCTCTCCCTCTCCCTCTTCCCCTGCCCTCTCTCTTTCCTCTTTCCCACCACTATGAGCTAAGAATGGCTTTTCTTCTTTCTCCATTCCCATAAAGTCCTGCCACCAAGACAAGCCATTCCTGCAAGAGGTCATGGACTGACCTTTGAAATCGTAAGCCGTAAACCTTTCTTTCTTTAAGTTGTGTTTGTCAGGTATTTTGGTTACGGTGATGAGAAAGATGACTAAAACACCAGTAGACTTTTACATCAATTTCAGATAAGATGTAGGCATATTTATGGGCGCTCTATAATTTAGGACAGATTCACACTTCTCCATCTGAAACCTTTAAGAGCAGATGTGTTTTAGAACTCAGTATTTTTCAAATTTTAGGGAAGAATAACAGAACATCTTACATGAGGTTCGGAAAGCATCTCCTAATGATAATTGATAATTCTACAGTAATTATGAATGAGATAAATAGGTTTCCATTGGTCTGCGGGCAGGTTTTCTAACCTAGTGGGAACTTACATCAGTCTTAAGAGTTATCAGGGTTTATCATTTTTGTAGAGAAAAAAGTGAAACATAAGAGCTAAAGTTGTGTTTCTGTGTCCCATTTTGACAATTCTGTCTTTTGTCTTCTTGGGATTAATTACCATCTCTCTTGCTCTGATTTCTACTTTATAAATGTGTCACAAGCTTAGTCAAGCTTTTCATGCTATAATGAAGAAAAACAAACAAACAAAAAGCCAGGTCACTGTCTTTCCCTGAAATTAAACATTCACTGAAGACAGTTTTATTTTCCTAACTACTAAAGAATGCATACTTCATGTACAAATTTTGTTTTTCTTCTTGTGATTTTTGACCTCCTGTATTAAAACTGGGAGGCCAAATGAATCTTTCAATTTGAATAATTTGAAAATCTTTGAATCCTGCCTTCTTCATAGATAAAATTAATTTAGAAATAACATTATTGAAACCCGGCATTCTTTTTAAACTAAGAATTCCAGATGTTTTAGTTGCTGCCTATGACATTTCCACAATCAGAATAAATTGTGTTTCCCAAGTAATGTAATAGATAGAAGTGCTGAATAAATCTCGTGCAGTAGAGATGACAAAATTAACATGCTGATGACATTTTAATGTTTCAGTATAATCAAGGGGGCATGGATCATGCTTCCACCAGTTCTAATATAATTCTATTCTTTAATCTTTTTCCAAGACAAAACAAAATATAGATAAATTTCAGAAAGTATATAAGCAGAGTGTGCTTCAGTCTTCAGGCAAACTGTTTAGGATTCATCTCAAAAGCTATTTAGGTGCAGTTTTGCCAGTAGATATTTTACCAAAGCAAATGAGTTATATAGAAAAATCCTGGGTTAAGTGCAGATATTTTGTTGTACTTTTGCTAATGATTGCCATTGGTGGTTCTGCTACAATTACTGTTTTATATTTAGGCAGAAAGTTTACCAATTGAAACAGGGAAATTAGTGTATTCTGATGAGATACAAAGAGAGAGAGAGAGATACAAAATAGCTGATAATCACAAAAATATAAGTAGTACTACTTTTTCAAAGAGTATAATGCAAAATAAAATTTTAAAACCAAATCTCTTGCTGAAAACAAAACAAAACAAAAAAATAGCATGACTACACTCATAGGTTGAAGATCTGTATAGAATATTTACAAAGCTATGTTTTCTTTGCTTGGTGGCATTGTAGAGAAGAATGAAAGACAAGGTGATAGAGGAATGATAATAACTCTTTTTTTACCCTCACATGGAAAAAAAGTATTGATGACAGCTTTAATGGGGATGAGAAGCAATGATTGCCTGGGCAAGAGTCAAGTATAGATAGAGAGGATGGTATAAGAAGTGCTTTTATGAGCACTGTTTATGCTCATGACAGTTCAGGACAGAATGAATATTTATTGCTAAATTGTACTTTTCAAGAGTACATTTGATTGTAAATGTCTTTTCCTTTTTCAAGACAAATCTCATTCAGAGACATAATATGTTAAATTGATAAGAGAAGAAACCCATGATTTGATCAGTGGCCTAATGATCAGTGGCCTTGATACCGCTTCCAAGAATGTAATAGTAAATCTACAATGGAAAATTCACCATAATGTGGAGCAGTAACATTCTTCTTTTGTAAGATTACATTTTATTTTCCCAACATAACTTTTATTTCGTCACTGTCAACAACCTGATCTTTCTAAAACAGAAATTTAAATGTGTGGTATCATTGAAAGCCTGTCACCTTCCCACCCTCCATTTCAGTTCCAGGGGATGACCAGCAAGGTCTCTCATGCAGGGGCTTCAGCTTACCTCTCTGTTTTACATGTGCTCTCTATTTTAGAATATTTGCTTTCACCTATATATAAAAGAAATTGCATTAAGAGAGCCAGGTGTGGTGGTACACACATGCATACCTGTGACCCCAATAATTGGGAACCTGAAACAGGAGGATTGCAGGTTCCAGGCCAATTTCACTAACTGTGACATTCGTAGGAATTTAGTGAGACCCTGTTTCAAAATAAAAAGTAAAAAAGGACTGTAGGTGAAGCTCAGAGGCAGAATGCCCCTGAGTTCAATCCTTAGTACTAAAAAAAGAAAAAATCAAAAAATCTCATATTAAGAGTGGTTTCATTGATGAGCAAAGTGATTATTCCTGCCCCAGTGATAGAGCAAGACCAAGCAGGGCAGCAAGAATGGCTTGAGGGTGTCATCAAGGAGCTGAATCTTCTTTGGTCCATTTTCCCATATACGACTGTTTCTCCTAGTAGACTTAAGATAGTCCACAAAAGTAAGTGTGACTTCTCTTGTTCAGCTTTACCAGGAGAGGCATCTGGAATGGAATTGGAGGGTGGGGTTAGGGAAAAGAGAGAAGAGAGAGCACAAACAAATCTAAACAAACAAATCCCACCAGTCTCAAAAGCCCAGTCTCAGAATAATCAACAGTTGTCAAGATAAGACCAAGTGTTGTTGGCTAAAGGAAAAGAAGGGGGCATTTGTGAGAACATCCAGGATTCTGCTTCTTCTAACATTTGCCTCACAATCCCACATCTAATAATCTGACAGAATAATCCATAGTCACCTGTCAAGATAAGAATTCAGAGATGCTGACCACTGAACCTTGCCAGAAGCTCTGGCAGCAGAGTCCAGACTAACATGGTTGTAGGGCTTCTGTCCCAGTGAGCAGGCTTTGATGACTGTGTGAATGCCATTCAAAGGAACCTATTCTGATGTCACACCCCAGAGAGGTAACTAGGCAGTACCCGATTTTGTTCATTTCTCTCTTTCTCTGTGAATACCTTGAAAAAGTATACTTATACATTGACCCTCTCAGAAAAAAGCCAAGGAAACCTTCAGAATATAGAGTTGTTTTCAGTAAAAACCTCACACCCAGCAAAAACAACATAGACTTTAAAAGCACTCTAAGCTGTCAGCTGCTCTAGCAGATTGATGGCTCTAAAGACTTTGCAAACACTAGAAAAGTGAAGTCCCTTGGTGGAAGGTTTAGTTGAGAGATGTCTCCTTTCTTATTGTGCTTATTGAATTTGAAAAACGCCATAGCTTTCCTTGTCAGGGAAGCTACAGAAAAGAGAATCGTTGTAGGAATGAGTTAAAAAAGAAAGGATGAAAAAATTTGGAAGTAGAGTTAAGATAAATATAAACTAACATTTTCAGTTCAACACATTGACAAAGACTAAAAGTATTTTCAATGAAAAAATTGTGGGAGGAGGGATATTTTTTAATAAGATTTCTAACCTCAGAATACTCCTAACTACAATTTAACACAGTTTTGGTCCTGTAATACTTTACTTTCACTTAGAGAAAAGAAATAATTCAAAGCTTTCTGAGCTTGTTTATTAAGTAATAGTAAGAGTCATTAGAAAGTGAAATATCAGTGCATTTCTTCTACTAGGGCCAACTCAAGTCAAATTTGTGAAAGGAACAGAACTTTTTATGGTCACTGTCATTGTTTCTGCCACCACCAAATATGGTATCAAATCACAGAAAATGCAAAATAAAGTGGAGACTTTTTCCAAAAGGCCATTTATTACTTATAGTAGTCTTTATAACTAGTCACTAAATTGTCATGATTTCTAAGAATTCAATTACGTTAGATTGATAACAGTGTTTGAATTTAATCTAGACTTAATTTTTGACCAAAATTTATACTCAGGACCAGAGACAGAGGCTGATTTTGATAGATTCACTAAAATTTAAAAACAAAGTAAATATCACAAAATTCTCTATGAAACAAATTGTTTTAATAATTCTGATGAGAATTTAGAAAAATATATCTACTTTTGATTATCTTTTTTAAAAGTTCAAAATACAAAATGTCATTCATTAAAAGGAAATAATATTTTAATGTAAAATGGGCTTTTGTCTATCAGTAAAAGAACTAACATATTGAGATAAGTCATAGAGAAAATTGAAGAAAAGTACAAAATTTATCAATGCATTAATAGTCAAATAAATACTAAAAGGAAAAAATAAAAATCCAATTAAGTAAGCTTTGGATTGGACTATATGTTGGTTTAGAATTTCTAGAATGTTCTTCGGCAGTAACAAGAACTTTTTTACTGTATTCAATTTGTTGTAGGAAGCCCATTTTCAAATAAGTGGTGAGATGTTTCAGAAATTATTCATACAAAATGTTGAATATCAAAGAATTATAATACATTGGCAGAAGTATTTGCAAACATCTCAATGCCTGGCAATAAAAGTGGTAAGTTCTCATACACCCATATTTGGAATATTATTTGAATATTAAATGAGATATTCAAAAAGAGATTTATAATCCTGGAATGTTCTCAAAATATGAAAGTGAAACAAAATAAAGATGTATATAGCATGATTGCAAGCATATTAATTATTCATGTGTGAATGATTGAAAGTATGCTAAGATGTAAATATTAATTAAGAGAGAGAAATATCTGTACAGAAGAATTATAAATGACATTTTTTACCAGCTATACTTCCTGTATTTAGCAGTCTGTCTAGTAAATATTAACATTATTCAATAAAAACATTGTAAATGTTTTTGTCCTTTTAATTAAAAAGTAAATGAATAAATTTTGGCCAAGTAATATAAATGTACAGTAAAACACTTCGTATATACTGCTGAAATGATATCTTCCTAACCTACCATTAACAAAGGGATATGTAATATAAATTACTGTGCACTTTTTATATGAATCTATTACTAAAAGTCATCAATCATATGTATGGCTTTTCACAACACACAACAGAATATATATATATTGAATCCAAGCAAAATGATTACTAACAGGGTTTAGAGGAGAATTTGTGGCAAGTGATTTCTAAATGAAATTTTAAAAAGAAAATGGTGAGAATTCAGAGTGATAGCTTTCACAGGACCATTGTAACTTGTCTTCTTTCACCTCATCAGGACATTGTTCTTTAAAGACCAGATTAAACATGAGTTGAGAGATGTATAATGATCATAGGGAATGATCTATGTGCAGCAAGGTCTTCATTATCCTAAGGGAGAAAACAAGAATGAAAAAAATATGCTTGTGCTTCTACCATACCTCTGCCATCTCTGTTTCATTGATGAAATAAAATGACATAAAGATGTTTTCATTTTATATTAGGAGCATAACAAAACTCGAAGGCTGCAGATTCTTTTGCTTGTTTTGGTGCTTTAAAGCTTTAATTTTTATAAATCTTGTTAACTCTACCTATTGTCAACTTTTCATCCTATTCTACAAACAACTATCTGAAAATCTTCATTTCAGTTATCTGGTGAATATTTTCTATTCTGTTTATTTGATCCACTAACTAATAGCACAAGACATAGTTTGTGTTAATTGAGCAGGCTCATAACTTAGTAACTCACCATTGTCTCATTCCCTCTACTGTTTGCTCTGTTCTCCACGTTGTCTTCAAGTCTACCTGCAGAAAACCAAATGAAAACAAAACAAGCATGACTTAGTTATTCTTCACCCTCAAAATTGCTTAGCATGGTATTCAAGTTCTCCTAATATGTGGTATATCCCACAGCTACCCTACTTGCTGTCCTTGTGAATGCCTTGTAAGTCTCTACCTCCACAAGCTTACTTTTGCTCTTCATTTACATTCCCTTTGGGATCTCACAAGACTCTTCCTTTCCCTCACATAGCATTTCGTTTATCTTCCCATTTCCCCCTTCCTTACTTTGTTTTGCTCTTGAGACTGAAGTGCTTTTTCTTCACTTCTCTATCTCTGTGAGGTTTTACATGATGCTATGCATATAATACACCTAATTAATTATAGGATGAGCCAAAAGCTAGAAGTTGACCAAACTCTAAATTCTACTTAAAAGATGTGCTCAAGGCTGCCCTTATGCTGTTCACTTATCTGAAGCCTTGGTATCAGAAGTTCATTTCTTTTCACTGTTGTATACCAATGTGACATCTATGATGCTACTAGTTTTTCTGATAATGATGTTGCCTGCTCTGCCTACTTTCAGAGATCATAATTATGACTTTATGAAAACAGATTAGCTTTGAATGGTTTCAAGATAATTACTGCATGCCAGTTTTCTTAAAAATAGACCAAATGAATTAAAAATAATCAGTGTCTTCATCAATTGATCTTAACTTACATATTTCTCTCAACAAATAATTACAATGCAAAAAAAAAAAAAAAAGTTGCATGGTAACAAATAATTACTAAGCAGCCCCTGTGTTCCAGGCATTTCACTGGGCACCAAAGACACAGCAATCACCACATCAAATAGTCCTTGCATGATGGACCTGTTAGGCTATCAGTAAATGCAGATACATGAGACATAACAGAAAGAATTCACTTTTTCATTCGTTGAAATTATGGTAAGTGCTAAAAAGAAATCCATTCTCTTATGGGAATAGTTATCTGGAAAATCTGCCAAATCTAGGTAGTTAGGAGAGCCACTTGAAAGAAGCTCAGATTTAAGCTGAGGTTTATAGAATGAGCAGTAATTAACACAATAATAAACAAGCAGGGGCTATCCTAGTTGTAATCAGCAGCATGTTCAAAGGCCCTGAGGTTGGAAAGGACATGAAGAAACTGAAGGCCAATACATTTGCAGTTCATAAAGGGAAAATGATTCATCCATGAAAAATGAGACTGCAATATTGCTTCAAGAACTACTCCATTAATTCTGTTTATGATGAAGAATAGATGAAATAAGAAAACAACAGTGACCTGGTAGCTACTGCACAGTCAACTTCTACTTTCTTGAAGTGACATATGAAAGCAAAATCTTCAGATAGTACATCTCTGCACTTCCACATCCTTGACCAGCCTTGTGCAAAAACATTTAGCCAGGAGTGAGTGAAAGTGGCTTTCAAATATCCATTTCCCTCTTTGACTTAGAAAACTCTATTTCTAGACTCTAAAGAACCTTAGCAATGGACTTAAAATTGCAGATCAGAGAAAATCCAAATCCAAAGAGGCAGCCAGTATCCTTCTCCTGGGCAGAGAGGTCTGAGAGAGGATGAGGATACTCTGCTCTCAAAACAACCTTCTTAGAATTTCCTCGGTCCACATGCAATTTCAGGCAAATCTGTATAAACTGGGATCCAGCACCAGATGTATGTCCAGCTAATTACTGAGCTTCATGCAAGGCACCCAACAATATACCTATGTGATTTTTGTTCCTTTCTCTTTCTAAGACCTAGTTTGCATTACTGTGCATAGGAAATGTATGGAATGTGGAGGGGAAACCATGGAACTTCAGGTTTGTGGAATAGGAAGGAGAGACAGGAAAGCAGCAAGGCAAAAAGGAAGGAATGGAAAGAAAGAGCAACGGAATGAATAAATTATGGCTAGAAGGACAATGATAAAATATAGCCATGAGGAAGATAAGAAAATGAAGAGAGAAAAGTGTGGGGAAATGAAATATAGCTGCAAAATAAGAAGTTCAATTAAGTGCACTTCAGTGAGTACTCTCCCATTGTCTTCTGGCTCCAAATTAGTCAAATTCATAGTAATTTAACTAATGGAATGAGGCAGAATGGGGATTTAGTAAAGTTTTACTCATTTGGAACACAGCATTACTTCTGAAGGCAGCATGTAAGCAAGCAACATGTTTGTAATGTTCAAAAAAATACCATTAAAGCCAGGTGTGGTGGCACAGGCCTATAATCCCAGTACTTGAGAGGCTGAAACAGGAGGATCATGGGTTTGAGGCCAGCCTTAGAAACTTAGTGAGGTCTTCAGTAACTTAGTGAGACCCTACTTCAAAATAAAAATAAAATAGGGCTGGTGGTATATCTCAGAGGTAGAACATCCCAGGGTTCAACCCCCAGTACCACACACACAACAACAATACAATTAAAATTTGCTTATATTATTTCAAAATGTCTTATAGTTCTTTTCTTATAACTGGTAGCTGCAATAAGAATATGCAGGTAATATCAGATCTCCAAACTTTTGTCTTCTCAGATTCTATCCCTCTGTGCTCCCTTACATCACACTTATCATTTTATAATATTTTAATCTTCAGATCTGGCTGTCTCTTCCAGTTATGCTTTAAAAGTGTTTATTTAAGAAAAGATTTTTAATCCACATTTTAATTATGAATTCCATATTTCCCCCCAAAATCATGGTTTCTGAGCTCTGTGATATAGATGGCATTCTTTTCCTCTGAAGTTGAAATGGACCAGCAGTTAGAGACAGACAACTCGGGATCAAACTACAATGTGGAAATTGATTTCTCACAATTCTTTTACCTACACTCTAAGGCGTGTCTCTCTATTGTGTGCATTTAACCAACAACATAGGCTTTATTTTATTTTTAGCAATTCCTAAGAAACTCTGAAACAATGCACAACTGGCCACATTACAATAAGTATGTGAGTCAAGTCCAGTGTCCCCTTAGCTTCACCCACCCTCATCAACTTTCAGATGAACATTTCACTGCCAAAGCTGCACCACGGCCCCTATTATGTGTTCCCTATAATTTAATATCTATTGTACACTGGTTAGACACTGCTCGACACGAACATCTATACATAGTCTAGAGAAGAGACCACAAAATCCAGGGTCAAGCTGCTAATACTACTAAGTACTACTAATTACGTTGAATATAAAGGTCTTAATTCTGGATTCCAGTCCATTGCCAAAGTGAATTTATTCTGGGAACAACATCTCAGAGATATTTGAATAGTGCTGTAGTTATGCAAAGTGTCCTGAAGTTCATGGGAGTCCTGCACATTTAACTTACTTTTCAAAACTATAAAAATGAAATTCAATATTCATGTTTCTTATAAATTAATAAATATAAATATATGCTTACATAGGTATGGATATATATGAAATTTAATATGCATTTAAGATCACTTTCTGAAAGAAAGAAAACTTTAAAGATTGCAAGATACTCTTTCCCTGCAACCTATATATATATTAAATCATTGTAAATGTTTCTAATTCTAGGATAGAATACATGTTTTGTAACATTTATTGCTAATTTCATCCCTTACATTCTATTCATTTACTATTATTTGTGGCATAAAACAGTAGGTGTTTTAGGTAATATAAAATAAGCAGTTTTTATCTTCCAGCTGCCACATAAAGTAATTGAGCAAACAAGATATCTGGGAACTATTTCAGCTATAATATATATTCATTCATCCAATAACATTTTATTTAGTTGTGACTACCTTTTATATGCTATTTGATGCTAAAGATTCATAAAATGATAGGTAATGTTTCCTAAACATTACCGTGACTAGTATGTGAATTAGTTCATCTGATTTTCACAAATACTCTGAGACAGGTACTGTTTTATCTTCCATTTCTTTAAAGATTAGAAAATGAGGCACAGGATAATAAATTGCCTTGACCCAAATCAGTAGTGGGACTGCGATTTAAATCCAGAAAATCTTTCCCAAAGTCTATACCTTTTGCTGTCAAATGTTATTGCTCCTCAAGTCCAAATAAAGGCGTGGCCCCTGCCTTTAAGTTTAAATCCAATTTGGAATACTATATTTCAAATATAAATAAATTCTTACCTACTGGAAATAGGAGAAGGACTATTTCAGAGCAGTATAAATTTTTTCCAGGAGGAAAAATTTGAATGTAGAAACAAAAATTTAAATGTTTAACTCAAGAGGACAAAAAAAAAAACTGTCCTCAAAAACTCAAATGGAGGGAGGGAATGGCCTGGAATCTCCCCTGCACAACCTCAGATCCTGCTGGAACTGCTCCTGGCAGGGAAATTTTCCTGGCATTGAAATTAATATCTAGGTCCACCAAACGAGCTACATTTATTCTTTCTTACCTTATTAAGTCTCTGAGTCCTTTTTTTTTTTTTTTTTAGTGACAAATTTTGTCAAAATCCAAGGACATACACACTAATCACTAGTGAGCTTTAAATGTACAAATCAAATAAGGTTTGGAGAGTAACATGGTAAACTTTGCATCTTCAGTAAGCATTTAACTTTGATTTACTAATATAGTCATTCCATGTTAATTGAAAGGTACTATTAGGTGTATACCAGATATGAGTTAATTATATGTCACTTAAAATAATTATATTGAGGACACACATTAATGGATCCACCATTGGCTTTTAGCAGGCATTATTAATGCACCCTGAGGCCAAGGCCGTTTTCCTGACAACTGTTTATGGAACTTCCCAATGCAGAAAAGGAGTCCTGACCTGAGATCATTTAATCTTTCTTTTTCCCCAAATAAGTCAGATTCAAGTTTATATTTATGAGCCTTCCTCCTTTCTCTACCCATTGATCAATTTTATATAAAGTTCAATTGCTTTTATTTTATATCCATGTACTTCTCAAAATTTCCATCTACTACCCTTGACATAGAAAACTAAATACTAGTTTTTCAGAATTAAATCATTTCTAATATTGAAAGGACAATCACAGCTCTCCTACTATAGCTGTATGTAGACAATCCCTGGTAGGGAAGCAACCGGGAAAATCACATTGATCATGTTGGTAACACATTCTATTCCAGGTACAATTGTTCTTGCATATAATTAAGATAATAAAAACTAATATTAAAGTTTAAATTTCTTCCAATAATGGTTTGATGTGATATGCATGTTAAAAATTACATTTCTATTGAAATTACACTGTAAAACAGTATTTGAGGAAAAATAGTCTATAAAACAGTATAAATAATATTTTTATATTTTTATGAAACTACCTATATATACATAAAAAAACTACCCAGAATTTATAAGTAAAACATTAAAATTGTTTTTTTGTATCAGAATTTTTAGTAAATTTACCCACATTGTTTATTTTAAAACTCACCAACTGCTGTTTCATGTATGTCATTATCATTATAAACTAAATTATGATGTGAGACTATATTGCAACAATAAAAACATTAAAAATAAAAGGGTTTTTTGTTGTTGTTGTTGTTTTTTGTGGTACTGGGATTGAACCTAGGGGCAGTCTATCTCTGAGATACACTCCCAGCCCTAATTTTTTATTCTTTATTTTGAAACAGGGTTTCACTAAGTTGCAGAGTGCCTCACTAAGTAGCTGAGGCTGGCCAAGAACCCAGATCCTCTGGTCTCAGCCTCCCAAGTACTGGGATTACAAGCATGTGCCACCATGCCTGGCTAAAAAATAAGTTTTTTACTTGACACCTGAAAATTGTAAGATATTTCTATATAGAATCAAATACATTTATATTTGACTTGAATATTACTATGAAAAACCCACTGACCTATCTTCATTGGCTCATGACACTGCTCCGTGTGTGGGATTATTTAGTTGTAGCTCCTGACTCATCTCTTCCTTCGGATGCCCTCCACTGTGGCAGGCACCAGTAGACCAGGGCTTTTCTCACTGCAGGCTATGATCAGTTAGTGGTTATAACCAGCATTTTGAAAAAGTAAATGAAGAAAAAAAATTTTCAGGACATATCAGTGTGTATAGTGCACAGTAAGAAAATACTCAGTGGAACTCCATTTTGCATGTAAATATGAAAACATGTTGGCATATACAATGAAATGTATTTCTTGCAATGTGACTATGTCAGGGCAGTCTGTTCTAAAACAATTATATAAACAGAAAAAGAAAGATCATAAGGTGCACTGTATACCTCAAGTGTGGCAGCTAGCCACAACAAATGTATCCAGTAATGCAGAACATTTTATCTTTTTAACTCCACAGGCTTTCTTCTTATGGCAAATATGGAGAACTTTAGAAGATAAACAAAATATATATATATAATTAATTTATTTAATAAATATTGTTCCTAGTCCCCATAAAAGCAATGATACCAAACATCCATACTTAGCCTCCATTAGTATCAATTAGAAACATAGTCATTTTTCAATTATAACACTGCCTACCATGCATGTATCCAGTAATCTAAAATTAAAATCCAGTATGCTGTGCCATTCTCATTAAATGCCTAACATCTCATCTGTTGCACTTGAGCTAGTGAAGGATATTGTTTTGGAAAGGTAATTAGCAATATTATTCCTTACAACATTCTATCTGCCAGAGTAGAAATTTTTAGAAGAAACCAGCAAATATCCTAATTGAACTATCCATTTGACATAAGCATTTGCACTGATACTGTTAATTATTCTCTGCTTTAACTGGTCAATTAAAACTGTAAAAGGATGGTCAGTGTGAAAGTAGTGTTCCTAAACTGTTGTCTCCCTATCATTTAACTCCAATAACTTAATAGTAGCACTTACACTAAGTGACTCAAAGGTTTTGGATACACATATCTTTCTTAAAAAATTAAAAAACAAGCAATAGTCTGTGTCACATGGCTACAAGTACAGGTCAAAGAGCCATTATTGCACTTCTCATGGTGATAATTAATCCTTTAGTCATTATCATAATGAGAAACCATGTTCAGAAAATGCTGATTGAAAAATTCAGATATCAAACACAAGTCACCCATCACCTACCAGCCAAATCGATTCTTAAACTTACCACAGATTAGCACAGAACCTTCCAAATAATTTAGCCAGCCTACTCCAAACTTTTATAATCTTCTTATTTCTCACTTCATGATTTTTTAAATGGCCTGCTTGAACATGAAGTACCAGCATTGCATTTTTATTCCTTAATTTGCGATGGATCTTTCCTTCTAATCAGAACCGTTTCCTGATTTTGTCTTTAATATGGTCTATATTTCATCCCTTCTCTGAAATAATTGGAATAAGTTTGTAGATGTCTATTCTCCATTAAGTCTGAAACTTTAAAACTTCCAAGCACAACTTTATCAACTTTAAAAGAACTGACAGGCATTCCACATTGCCCACTGAAACCCACAAACACAGTTAACATTTCAAAGATGCCAAACTCTGGATTCATCTAAAAGCATACAGGTGCAGAATAAGATGCTGAATTTTTTCCAAAATGCAAAACTTCCAAGTGCTACATGTAATTAAGTGTGAAATAGCTTAAAGTGAGTGTTTTCTGATTTTATCTCATTTCAACCCTATATCAACATGCTGAACATTTCTACAAGGATATTCTGTAGTCACCTGAGAATACATCAAACTCTTCCAGTTTTGTCTTAAATTTTCTTATCTCCTTTTTCTCTCTATTTCTTAATGTCAAAACTTGAGTGTTATTAAAATCAATATTTTTGTCTTTGGTAATCACACCCACACAGCCAACATGCACATGTGAATGCACATATTCAGTAACCAAGTTTCAATACAGCATGCTTTGAGACTTTATCATATGGTCCTGTTCAGTAATGATTATAATAATTAACAAGGAAAAAGTGAGGATTTGGAACACATCACTAACATGAATAAAATATCAAATGGTTTAGTGCAAGAAGGGCATATTTGCAAGACAAATTCTCAAACTTCCTCAAAGGAAAACACATGTAAGCTTATCCTTGCAATTCTGCATATGGATTTATGCCAATGTGTATGTTCTAAAAGTAAGAAGAGGTAAAAGAAAAAATAGAAGACAGGTAATAAAACAGTTGGTTCAGTTATACTTCCAAAGCCAGTAAGAAATGAAAATTCTGTGACATGGCTGGCTGATGGCTCCAGCATGGGGAATCAGAGCAGAACAAATCACTGTTGATAGATTTAACATCTTTAAATTTACAATCATACAAAGAGCTTTCTATACTAACTAAAATTATAGATTATACTAGAATGCCAACAATGTCACTAATTCAGATAAAGCTACCTTCATTGGAAATTTGGATTGAGATCATTGCTTCTTTATAAACCATTTCTCCAGGGCTAGCTTCCAAACTGAAATCTTACTCAATATGGCTGCTTACTTTCACATTTTAATAATGTTCTGTGTCAGCTTGTGGTGTAATACTGGTATAAATTGTTGCCAGGTATAGTGATACACACCTGTAATCCTAGTACTTGAGAGGCTGAGGCAGGAGGATATAATATGTTGGTTCAAGGCCAGCCTTAGCCACTTATGGAGACCCGCATCAATTTAGCAAGACACTGATCAAAGAAAAGTAAATAAATAAAAATAAAAAGGGCTGGGGATAAAGCTCAAAAGGAGAATGCCCCTGGGATCAACCCCTAATACAATCCTCCCCCCTCCCACACACACACATAGGTTAGTATAAATTGTATTCATATATTGAATCTAGCTGTCTGTATTATTGTGTACTGATAAAATATATTTCCTTCTTTACAGGGCAAATTTCAAGTCAGGGTGGAAATTAGCTATTGCTATCTCAACATGCTTACTCAACAGAGCCAACCTAAAATCTAAACGCCCATGCAACTGGAATTATGAAGCTGTGGGATCAAGGACTTGGGAGGGCTTCTCTCCAAGTCAATAGTAACTTTTTGGGTTCTAAAGGTTATTTAGTTCTCACTTATAGCCATCTTTTGTGCATAGCCATACATTAACACAGGACAGTTTTGACAGTCCTTTGGCTAGGCAATGAGGAACTAGCTATCTTATCTCTAAGGTCAATAAATTCTGCTCAAAACATTCTGACTAATTCAGCTAATGGATACTTAGAATTCAGAGAGCTGAAAAGACTGTCAGGTTGAAAAGCTGGAGAATGATTATGCACAACTATCATAACTAATCAAAAGTCCAGAAGAGACTGGAATCATGAGCTATTATTTAGATGCCCATCCTTCTCTGATACTGTAAAAATACAGATCATATTTCTGTTCTTTATTCAAACAATGGTCTTTCTCAGCTCTGGACACTTGCACGTACTGTTCCCTCAGCCCACTATCACTAATGCCCCTTCAAGTTAACCTGCTACTTTTTTTCCCTTGACTTTTTTCTCATCTATTTGATTCAATTTTCTCTGAAGCATTCTGTCCCATATTTTGGTAAGGACATGTGATACAGTAAGCACATTCCCATAGACAGCTGGTCACCTGCTCTTAACAGCTCTTGGTGTGAACAAAAACTAATGAACAGCATACTAAATCAATCCTAATTAGCACAAATAAGTAGGTGAGCTGATGAACTGGTAGAGTATGTCCTTCTCTGCCTTCTGTCTGCTCCCTGACACCCTCTTTTTTTTTCCTTAGTCCTTTCTCATTTTAAAATTAGGCCTAACACCATTGGATACAGCAGAAACATGTGTGTATAAGGGGGCAGGGATATGAGTTGGAGTGACAGTGTCCAGAACAGGTGATGGGAACCTCAACTGGGTAAAGAAGGCACCCACAGATGTGTGGCCCAGCGGGAGGTGTTAGGTGTCAAGCAGGAAAGTTGGGCAGGTTAAAGAAGGAAAGCCCCCTGTCAGATACTGGAGCCCAGCTGTATCTGCCCCAGAGTGTCCCTGCCACAGAGAGAGAGAGAGAGAGAGAGAGAGAGAGAGAGAGAGAGAGAGAGAGAGAGAGAGAGAGAGAGAGTAGGAGCTGAGACAGCAGCTTGTAGAGATACTGGGGGTTAATCAGTCACATATATGGCAGGTAGGTACTGGGAGGCAGATTTCTCACTGGAAAATGATTCACAAAAATGGATCAGTAAAGAGCTAGAATAAAACCCTGTTACAAAGGACTGGAATTGAAGTTCTTGGTGAGAACACATATATGCCGGGACATGTATGTATACACATTCAAAATGGGCCACAAATGTAGTTAAATATAGGAAAAAGACAGATGAGAATTTGGAGTGTATATAAGATACTTGGGATTAAACCAAAGGGCATCCAACTTCCAAGCTACACCCCCAGCTCTATTTTTATTTGTTATTGCAAAGTTATTACAAGCTTGCCTTGAACCTGTGAGCCTCCTATCTCAGCCTTCCAAGTAGTGAGATTAGAAGTGTTTGCCACCACACCTGGCTGACAGATGTGCATTTGATAGATCTATATTATACATGGGTCAATAATGAATATTAATATGAATATGTATGTGTATGCACATATACACACTTCCTAACTTTGGCTGCTTGAGAGAAATGGCACCCTAATACAAATGAGGAAATATAAAGTAACCACGTCATCTAGGCTCATGAATATCACTCACTACTTAAAAGAAAAGAAAGAAAGCAGAGCCCCTTGTAGAGAAAGCAGTTTATAGTACCAGACAAGAAAAAGTACAATATAATACAAGAAAACTTAATTTGCCAAGAGGAGTTAAAAGGAAGCACTCAAAGAACAATAGGGACAAGTCAAAAAAGCAAAAACAAGTTTGATAGACTCTGGCTGGACAAATCTAGATAATGTGAACTTCAAAATAAGTGCTGGGATTGGACTAGAAACCATTGAATAAAATGGTAAACTATCTATCTATCATCTATCTATCAGAAATTATATTCATTATGAGAAACATACTACATAGTTTGAAAATACCATAGAATACTTGTTAGTCTCAAAGGTTAAAAATTAGCCTGACATAGTGGTGCACACCTATAATTCCAGTATTTGGGAGACTGAGACAGGAGGATCTCAGGTTCCAGGATAGCCTTAGCTACGTAGTGAGACTCTCAGCAACCTAGTATTTCAAAAGCAAAAAATAAAATCAGGATGGGAGTGTAGCTCAGAGGTAGAATGCCCTTGGGTTCAGGCTCAGCGCCATAAAAAAAAATTTAAAAAAAAAATGCAGATTTGCAAGATTCACTAAGAAGCCTCTAATTATGGAAAATGGTTGGTAAGCTGCATGATGTGTGTGCCTAGTTTAGGAATCCTACCAAACACCACTCAGATTAAACAATAAAAATGAATATCATTAGAAATGGAACTACCAAAAATCACAAGTAACTCAATAGGATTGAGTGAGAAAAACACAGCATCAACTTTTTGAAACTCCTTCTCATAATTCTTATTCTGAATCTAATCAAGACCACCCATCCAAATTAATAAAAAAATTCTGCAAAATAACTGGACTATAATCCTTCAAAAGTGTTGAGACATGAAGTCAAAGGTTGAGGAATCATTGCAGACTGTAGAGATATAATGAAATACATTCCTTGACTCCAACCTAGATCCTCTGGGAACTAATGAAAAAGATATGTGTATGTTAATTTTCAAGTGTTGATGGTGATACTGTGGTCATGCAGGAAATAAGTACTAAAACATTCAGAAGAGAAAGACCATGAGGATGATGATGTGTAAATAGGTACAGAAAACAAAACAGTTATTTGTACCACACTTGCAAATTTTCAACAAGTTTGTGATTGTTTCTTATAGCAAGAGAAATAATAAATACTTGCATAAAGAAAAGAAGATCATCAAGAAATGATTCTATCAGTGTCCTAGCAATTTTCAATCACGTACGTATTTCTATAAATCTGATTACTCATTGCATTAAAAAGCTTGTGGGGGTGAGGAACTGCGGATCTAATCCAGGGGCATTTTACCTCTGAGCTACACCTCCAGCGCTATTTTATTTTTTAGTTTGAAACAAGATCCCACTAAGTAGCAGAGGGCATCATTGAGTTACTGAGGTTGACCCCAAACATGAGATCCTCCTGTCCCAGCCTCCAAAGTACTGGCATTACAAGCATCATGTACCACCATGTTCAGCTTTGCATTGAAAAAATTTAAGTGATTTTTTCCCTATAATCTATTGCATAATATACATTGCTTTTAAGAACTTGAATGACCTATGCTTAAAAAAAATGCTTTGCTCATAACTAGATTATAAAAACAAAAAACAAACCTATCTGGGTCTTCCTTTCTTTTTTTTTTTAATAAAAGGGAAAAGTTTCAGATATTTTAAAATAACTAGAGAACCTTAAAGCAGTTCTCAATGCCGAACTCAGCCCATAATGCATTTTCACCAATGAACAGGGTAAACAAATTATTCAGAGAAATTGTTTCCGAGTCTCACAAGCCCTCTGTGCCTTTTCTGGAAAGGAGCTGCATGAATCATTTAAAATTGTTTCTTAAAAAGGACTCAAATATTATAAAAGAATCCCTCAGCTTGTAGACTCTACTCTAAAGAGAAGCTTGTGTCAGTTATAAATTCTGATTAGTTAATGTTTGTGCTCTATCCCTTTTTACTAATTGGGAAAATAATGGTTATCGGATTAGATGATTTCTGAGGTTTTTCCTACTTTAATGTTGATGGTTCTATCCTTTGTTTGCATTGTTCAAAATTCTGAAGTAACTAGGGCTCATGTTGACTATAATTCACATACAGTGGAGAAAATATTCATTTACCTTTAGGAAATCAAAGAGTTGCATGGTATAACTTTCATACAGTAAAGTTTTAAGAATAACAGTTGTAGTTTAGATTCTCATTTGGATAAAATTAGCAATGTGTGTACGTCTCACATTTTATATAAATGCTACATGTAAAAGGCAACTGGAATAACCTCTGCTTCCTCTTATATTTCTCACTTTGCATCTAGTAATATAATGCAGTTTGATGAGTTAAAAAATGGAACAAAATTTTCTTTTATTTCTTTCACGTCTGTTGCTCATTTTAAGTTAAACAACTTTAATATCCTGCTTTTCTCATTGCAACTGCAGTGGGTTGAGGAGTAATTTTGAGTTCGTTTTCAGTTATCTCTACCCTCGTTCCCACCCTCTGCATTATCTCTTCTAATTTCCATGGACTATTTTATCCTAAGATGCTATGTAATATTAAATTACAATAATAGCAATCAAAGTCATGGGGAGCACAGGGTGTTCAATCGCAGCCCATGCTTGGCTCTCAATAGCTCGGCAGAAGGAGTGTCTGAAAAGCACAACAATTCAGAGAACTCGCCAGCAGATCCCGTTGTCCTTGCAGCTCATAATGACACTGAAGTACTTCCATGATTAAAATTTAAAGGCTTCCCAGTAACCAAGTAAATTGCCCAAAACTCCTTATCTAGCACTTACCAAGAAGACTCTGATTTTAATATACTATTAATCAAGCTCCAGCCAAGTTTACCACTGATACTTTCAATTATAGAGAGATCAGCTTCATCTTTCTCAGTATGTATGTAGGAGGGCTTTAAAAAAAATTTTTTTTTCTGATTAGTCAGTTACCCAGCAAGAAAATAAACCACAAGGTTGGATTAGATACACATTACTAAAGATGCTAGTTGTGGATCTGATAACAATAAACCAAAACATTTTAAACTATTCATCACTTGTAAGAATGACTAAAATTCTAAATTCCTTGATGATCATTGGGAAGAATGAGTGTTTAGTTTTATAGAGCCTGCATTCATTAAGATATATGCTGAAATAGGCTTTACAATATAAAGACCAACTAAAGAATTTATATCAAGAAAATGATGATGGATATATAAAAATATTTGTCTAGAAATATGCTTATCTAAGTGCTATAAATAATATCAAATATTTAGAGTAACTTAAATATTCAAAATAAGGAACTGATTATATTAATTTTGTATAATTACTCCAAATAATTGAATAATATAACAGTATGTTCATAATATATTTTTATTAATATGAGAAGTAGTTTTATTAAGTGGCAAATTAGTTGCTTTATTTTGTAAAAATATATGCAAATGCTAAGTATAACTGCAATTATAATTATCCACATAAAAATGGTGCTTATCTTTTGATAATTGGGGCTATATTCAGTTTTCTAATTCTTATTTTTTGCATTTACATTTTCAACATTGAAAGAATATTGTTTTGGAACCAGATAAATGATATCATTTCATCTCATTTCACACATAAGTATGCATCCACAAAGCCACAAGAAAAGTGCAGTATTTGATTCTGTCTTGTTGCCCCTCAGTATTTTCTATCATAATGACTATTAGCATACAATAGTTCCAGAGACTTATTGTATGATTGATGTTTTGGACACTAATGCATTAATGCAGAACTTTTGTGCATGCACCTTTGTGGATGATGAAGATAATTGCTAAATTACTTCAGTCAATTTTGTGAAAACAAAATTTTGTTCATTTATTTTTCCAATTAATTTTTCACATTCTATATGGGAAAAATTTTTTTTAATATAAGTAAAAAACTTTACTGCACCTATTATCTAAAACACAGGATTCTAAATAATAATTGGCTATATGGTACTATTTGCTAGTAAAAACAAGATAAGATAAAATAAAAAAATGACTGAACTGGTATAGCTCAAATTTTAAAAAGCTAATTATGCACAATCTTATATAATTTATAATGTAAATTAAATTTTATTAAAAAATCCACATAATAAAAGAAAAAATTAATTTTTTGGAAAGGACTATAGTTAAGGAAATGAACTATTCCTAAGTCTGGAGGCATATAGGCTCATTACAGTTTTCACCGCTAACTTGAAATAACAGTAATATAATTATAAAATCAGATTTTATATCTAGAAATTAATTACTAGTATGTTAACTGTCAGTTATATTTATATAACATTGTATATATTACTTTTAAAACTCTTACCTAAAGTAAACCTCAAAAAATAACCACTAACTTTCAAATTTTAATCACTATTTTGTGGACAAGAAAACTGGGTGCCAGGAAAGCTTCAACTTTACTAATACAAGTTAATAAAAAAGAATATTTTACTTCAAATATGCTTTTTGTTATTATTTTGGTGATATTATTTGGTGCTATTAGAAATGTGGTGAACTTAGTTTTCTCTTATTTCTAGAGAAAAATATAGCTATTTTGAAAAGAAATAAAACAATATCAAATTGCAGAATACCAACATGATCTAAACAAGTACTCAGACTCCTGAGAATCAACATTAAAAAGTTATGTCATTTGCTTTATTGTTTCTAACTAAAAATAATATGTAGTGATCTCAAAGTGAGCAATTAAATCAGTTAAATTAAAAACTATGCATTGACTTAAAAGATAATCAGAAAGTGATTTGAATAGCAAGATAATCCTTATGTTAGGAAATCTATTATTAATTATGGTGATTTTCAAGAATAAGCTAATAAAGTGAATCAAAGTGTTAAGTGTAGTAAGTTTGTAAAGGTGGTATTAGAGATGATGTTTCATATATATTTCTTCCTTGTCATTTATAGGCTTTTCTTGGTAAGAAAATATTGCTTCTTGAACAGAAAAACATAATAAAAATTGTGTTTTGAAACTTTTCCTGTAAATATTCACCATGCTTATTCTAGATGAAGATTGATGGGTCACTGAATGCTTACTTGGAGTCCTCTGAAACAATTTATTTCAGTATGACTGAGACCAGAAATATAAAGTAAGATTTTCTATAAATTGAAATGTTTCAAAATTTTGGCTTAATTTTTCCATTAATGCTAGATTGACAGAAATTACACTTTGGAAATTTGTTTTATTATGGAGCCAACAATTTATTGAAAAACTGTAATTTTGCAATTGTAGGAATTCTTGATCACTTTAATCTGCAAGATTAAAATGACTCATTTTCTCCACAGTGATTAATAATTTGGATGTAAAAAATATTCTGCCAATAATGTTCAGCCCTACCTCACAGAGACTCACTTTTTAGAAAAGATTTCCTTGTGGTAACACAGGCACCTAAACAACACATAATTTCTTTTTAAGTTCCTTTTTGAAAGTTATGCTCTGAGATGAATAGTTTTCTATACAGCCAAACATTAAGAGAAAGAGAAAGTCACACAGGCTAATGAATTGTAAATATATATTTGAACATTTATGTATGTACTTAAAATACATAAATATCTATCTGTCAGTATACCTTTGTGTGTGTAACTCTCGGTATAACTTAGTGTTCATTATGGAAGACATGTTGGGACCTTAATAAACCAATTCAGCATAAAGTAAAGCAAGACTTTTTTGTAAGATTCAACTTGACTTTCTAATAGTATATAATTGCCAGTGTATAAAATTAGATGGAAAATATCCTTAGCACCATTGATGAAAAATATATTGAAATTAAAAAACATTAAACCACAGGTAATTTGGACTGGTGCCAAGGAGAAGAACCAAAAAGTTTAAAACTATTATTTTATTTATTTATTTTTGTTCTTATGAAATTGGAAACTTCCTAGGAACACTAAAAATAAACCTCTGCCTTTTGGGGGTTTTTTTGTTTTGTTTTTTGGCAGTACTGGGGACTGAACTCAGGGGCATTCTACCTCTGAGCTAAATCCCCAGCCCTATTTTTTATTCTTTATTTTGAAACAGGATTTCACTAAGTTGCGGAATGCCTCACTAGGTAGCTGAGGCTGACCTTGAACCCGGATCATCCAGTCTCAGCCTCCCAAATTCTGGGATTACAAGCGTGTGGCACCACGCCTGGCTTCCTCTGCCCTTTTTGGGGTGACATAATTTGTATCTTTCACTTCAGGCCTTTTTACCTAAGACTTCAAAATACAATAAATGTATATTTAACTATTATAAAGTATTCTCAATCTCTAACTTCTTAGATGAGAAGCTGTCAAATGAGGTTGTGAATGCTAATTATATATAGCTTATATAATATATAATTAAGCATTCAAATATATATGCATTCAAATACCATGTAAAATAAGAAGGATTGTGACCTGAAAGACAGTAAACCTTAGTTCACTAATTTCTATTTCTTAATGAAAGCTTTTTTCTTACTTTGCATATATACTTGATGAAGACATGTTCAAGTTGGATACTTCATGAAAGATTTGGGGTGATAGACTGAACCTTCACTAGTATGCACTTGAATTCATCAAGGGGGATTCTCAAGTTTGTTTATAAGCACCAAGTAAGTTTTACAATAGAATTCTTAGGGAATTGTCTACAGTTTAAAATAATGTTGAATTTCCCTCTGCATTACCTTCCCACAAAATGCACAGCATTAACCAATTCTTTTCTGTCAACTAGCAATTTTTGGCAGATCCCTTTTGCATGATTCATGAAGGACCAGTAAAAGGCTAATTGTTCAAATTAATTTGCGTAAATGACTAAGCAAGAGATAACAAAATTACATCTGCACTTGTTTGGCAAAGATTCAATAGCAGCGGCCCTGTACTGCCAGCTGCTTCCAGACAACACTCTTGCAGAAATTAAAAGCTACAAATATTAATTAATACACTTTTTTGGTACGTTAATTTGCACTGAAAGGTTCCGGAGTGCAAAACTGCTGAGAAGATGAACCATGATAATTAGAATTAATGGGATGGATGCATGTTTTTTGCAGCTGAAGTTTTAAAAACCCATGAATGGAACTGGGAACTTGAAACTGACATTCTCATAAATCTCTATGATAATGCAGCTATTAGTATTAGAAGGATTAAGTACTATGGCTCCAGAGTTATCCATCACATGACACGTTATATCCCATCTGTCATTGCAGCAGCTAAGACATGATAGCCGTTCTTGAGGAAGCCACAGGAAAAGCTGTGGGAATTCGAGGAATTGTCATGAGGACTGTCAGACTACAAAATGAACGGCTCAAAGCTTTGACTTCTCAACAGAAATAAGAGCCAGTGTGCAGTATTTGTCAGCTGATACTTAACAAATACCCCAACTCTAGTATCTATATCTAAGATTCGTTAGGCAATCTCAGCTATAAATAGATCACACTGGAGAAAAGATTAGGAAAATGTCTCAGATTTTATCTTTAATTCATGGGTGACTTTAGGAGTAGGAATTCCCTGTAGAATAGTTTTTACTGATTACATTATTAATTATACATAGAAACATCTTAGGAAAATCGTACTGTTGACTTACAAGTAAATATTCTGAAATCATTCTCAATATAAAGTGACTAAGAAAATTCAGTATTTGTTCAAACACTAGGCTTTCAGTTTTATTCGTTGAGTTAAAATAGAGTTTAGTAGCTGGGAATCAAGATAGAATATCATTTTACACATGGAATTTCCCAAGTATTGCCAATTCATGTATGTAACACAATTAGACTTGTATGTAGAGAAAATTACTTTTTTGCTTAAAAAACATAAAAAGCAAAATCACAAGAAAGTTTGCAGAATAAAAGCAGCACAGTTTATTTCATTGGTTTATACTTGAGACACAACATCTAAAAGCCAGGAAATGATTGTTTTATAGCATTCCAATGTGGACCAGTTAGCATCATCTAGGAGTACTGTAGCCATGTTGCAAATGCTGCATTTAAAGAGATTATGAGGAAATGAAGGAATTTTAATACTTTTTAAAAAACATATTAAATACTATACTTTAAATCCAGTGAGCTTTATGGACATAGGTGAAGGGAAAACTCTAGACTTCAGAAAATCTCTTCTCAGTCATTTCCAGAATTATTTAGTTTATTTTACTGTGTAACTTTCAACATATATTCCTTG
>PVLC010022969.1:0-26145 GCA_004027655.1 Graphiurus murinus | reverse complement strand
TTTTTTTTTTGCGGTACTGGGGATTGAACTCAGGGGCATTCTACCTCCGAGCTATACCCCCAGCCCTATTTTTTATTCTTTATTTTGAAACCGAGTCTCACTAAGTTGCGGAGTGCCTCACTAGGTAGCTGAGGCTGGCTGCGAACCCAGATCCTCCGGTCTCAGCCTCCCGAATGCTGGGATTACAAGCATGCGCCACCACACCCGGCAGTTCCAGACCATTTCCATGACTACCAAAAGAAATGTCATATCTCCAGCCCCTGCTGACCTCCATCCCTGTAACTGCTACTTTGCTCTGTGTGTGTATGGATTTGAGGTTCTGAGCATTTCATACAAATGGAATCATACACAACATGAGTTCTTGTGTGACAGGGTTCTTTCACAGCATAATCTTTTTGAGGCTCATTCATGTTGTAGTGTGAATCAGCACTTCATTACTTTTTATGGCTGAATAGTATTTTGTACATATATACCACACTTATTCATTCATCAATTGATGCAGACTTGTGTTGTAGCCACTTTATGGCTATTATTAGTAATGCTGCTGTGAATATTTGTGCCCGATATTTTTTGTGTAGAAAGTATATTTTTAGTTCATTTGATATATACCCAGAAATAAAACTGTTGGTTCATGGTAACTGTATGTTTAATAGGTGTGCATGTGGATTTTTCAGGATGGCACCTAGGACCTCATACATACTAGGCAAGTGCTCTATCTGAGGTACAGCCCCAGCCTTGTTTAACTCTTTTAAGAACTGCCAAACTGTTTTCCATAGCTGCTATACCATTTTACATTTTCCCACCACCTAAGTATGAGAGTTCTATTTTCTCCACTTCTTCACCAACACTTATAATATCCACTTATATTGTCTCCTCATTTGTATGAGATGGAATCTCACTGTGGGTTTAATTTGTATTTCCCTAGGAACTCTTCTACACTGTTGGTGGGATTGCCAATTAGTGCAGCCTCTATGGAGATCAGTGTGGAGGTTCCTCATAAAACTGGGAATGGATCCACCATACGATCCAGCTATACTACTCCTGGATATCTTTCCAAAGGGATCGAAATCAGAATATTATCAGATACATCCATACCCATCTTTATAGCAGCACAATTCACAATAGACAAATTATGGAACCATCCTATGTGTCCATCAACAGATGAATGGATTACAAAATTATGGGATATACACACAATGGAATTCTACCCCATCATAAAGAACAAAATTATGTTATTTACAGGAACATGGATGCACCTGGATAACATTATGTTAAGTGAGATTATCGAGACACAGAAAGGGAAGTGAAGGGTCATATTTTTCCCTCATATGTGGAAGCAAGGGAGTAATTGGAATACAAGAGGGACTTTAGATAATGTAGGAGAAACCCCAGTGGAGCAATGGAGGGGGTAGAGGAGAGCTGGGAGATAATCAGTGAAAAAAACACTTCCACTGGCATGATGTACATAGGTGAAATTCCCAAAGCCAATCTCGATATCACGTATGGGGAGGGGAAGGAGTGGAGAGGGAGCCGAGGCGAAGCTCACCAAGTGCTCATGCATGTATGTCCCTATCACTCTGAACTACATTGTGATATAAGACTATACATTATATATGCATATATCATAAGAAGAGCATGGCATAGTGGTGTGCACCTATAGTCTCAGCTACTTGGGAGGCTGAAATAGGAGGATTGCAAGTTCAAGGTTAGTCTGGGCAACCTAGCAAGACTCTGTCTCATAAAACGAATGAAATAAAACCCCTTAGGAACGTAGATCAAAATGCATTATAAAGCCGGGCGTGGTGGCGCATGCTTGTAATCCCAGCATTTGGGAGGCTGAGACCAGAGGATCCGGATTCGTGGCCGGCCTCAGCTATCTAGTGAGGCACTCCACAACTTAGTGAGACCCTGTTTCAAAATAAAGAATAAAAAATAGGGCTGGGGGTGTAGCTCGGAGGTAGAATGCCCCTGAGTTCAATCCCCAGTACCACACACACACAAAAAAAAACCGCATTATAAACAGTGAGTTAATGTTATTTTGACATTACTACTCTAACCTGAGTACTCCACTGTGGGGAGCAAAAAGATTTATATAAAAAGCAAAAAGACATGAGGAGCTAAGATAGCTACTTTGGGCAATTAAAATTCAGCCAGTTCCCGTGAGTGCCTGTTACCCCACCCTGAGGATAGTAAAGTTGTAACTTCCCCAAAATCAAGTGTTTCAAGGTTTTTGACCCACGCCCATGCCTTTGTTTTCCCCCATTTAGATAAGATGTGAATAACAAATGCTTCTCCAAAACCTGATTGATGCTGTGCCGTCTGGGTTTTGGGGTCTGTGAGGGTGCTCAAGGTCAGCCCTCAGTATTTATGTCACAAAGGTTGCTCAATAAAGTTGAACATTTGTTCCCCTTGCAAGGTGTGTGTGTCTGTCTGTCTTTTCTGTTTAAGCTTCCAGTGCGGACTGCAGAATGGGGAAACTGAGGCAGCAGCTGGCCTGCTCCACTCCACAGACTGGATAGTCTATATATGGATAATCAAGAGGATCTAATTGCAAAGCCTTTGTCTTCCTCCTTTATTAGTATTTATCAAGCCAAAAACTCAAGTCAATATAGAAAATACAATTTAAAAATCAAGTTTGTTAATAAAGAACGACAGCTAGCATTCTATCAATTCAACAATTTTGTTTATGTGATAATTGTTGCCAGAATAAATGGTCATTTGTCAGTGAGCAATTTACAAATTCGCAAGTTTTTTTTGTTTGTTTTTGTTGTTGTTTTGTTTTGTTTTGAATGTGTGTGGTACTGGGGATTGAACCCAGGGGCACTCTACCTCAGAGCTCCATCTCCACCCTATCATTTATCCTTTTTTTTTTTTTGGCGGTACTGGGGATTGAACTCAGGGGCATTCTACCTCCGAGCTACAGCCCCAGCCCTATTTTTTACTCTTTATTTCGAAACAGGGTCTCACTAAGTTGCGGAGTGCCTCACTAGGTAGCAGAGGCTGGCCGCGAACCCGGATCCTCCGGTCTCAGCCTCCCGAATGCTGGGATTACAAGCGTGCGCCACCACGCCCGGCCATTTATCCTTTTTTTGAAACAGTGTCTCACTAAGTTGCGGAGGGCCTCACTAAGTAGCTGAAGCTGGCTGCAAACCTGTCTTAGCGCTGTGAAGTCATGCCAGAGGAGGACCAAGAACTTTAGATAATGGAGGAGAAACCCCAGTGGAGTGATGGAAGAGGCAACGAGGGGATAATTAATGAAGAAAACACTTCTACTGATGTTGTGTACAAATGTGAAATTCCAATGCCAATCTCAGTATCATGTATGGGGAAGGGGAGGGAGTGGGGAGGGAGCCGGGGGGAGTTCACCAAGTGCTGTGTGCATGCATGTCCCCATCACTCTGAACTTCATGATGATGTGAGTCTATATATATAATAAAATAATTCAGAAGAGTGAACCTTTCCCATCAGGAATAGAACCACAGATCTTCCAGGCCCACAACTATAAAGCATTGCCAATTACAAAATCCCTCCCAGTCCTCACCAGGAAGAGGCCCAGCACATGACACGTGGACTAGCAGGTGACAGAAGGCAAGGCTGTGCCGGCTCCATTCCGTGTTTGCGGGGATTCCCAATGCCGTCTTGCTCCACAGCCCTGGGTCACGGCAGGATTGTCCCCGCTCCACAGGTGGGAAATCACGGTGGGGTACTGCAGGCTGGGAGGACTGTGAGTCCAGCGCTAGCTTCATCTCTCTTAGCTGCATGACTGCAGGTGACTGACTTTGTCTTTCTGAGCTCAGCGATCTCTGTAAAATGGGACACCAAGAGCACCAGGGTCTTCATGGGCTTTCCTCAAGTGGAGAAAGCGCATGTCTGAATAAAGTGAAAGTCTGTCGTGGCACCTGGTGGGAGGGAGGAGCTCAGTGAGTGTGGCGGTGACCACAATGCAGCAGTTGTCCCTGCTGTGCCCCTCTCTTGGCAGAGGAAATGGGCCCCCCCCACAGATGGCTGCTGGGACTGAGAAATGACTCAACCCTGTGGTGGGTAATTTGGCAAAGCCTGTCAAAATAAATTCTGTTACCCTGTAGCCCATTTTTTTTTAATTTGGGGACATGATCCCGTGGGAAATGGGACACATACGAAGTTTTTTATTGCAATATTTTTCCAAATAGTACACCCACCTAGACATGTCCTTCCATTTGGGTAATCCATGCTTGAGTCCTTCCGTGGTCCTGCAGAGATGTGGCCACCTCCTCTCCACTTGCACACCATCAAGCTTCTCACCTCCTGAGACTTTACCCCGCCTGCTTTACCCAGCTCTGATTTTCACACTGTTCTTTCTGATATTGGGGAAACAATCTGGAAGCACTTTTCTTCTCACATATCCCAGAGACAAAATGGGAAAATCACTATCCAAGAGCTGTTGGCACACCCTGAGCAGCCTCCCTTGGCACTGTCTTCCACACTTGGTGCTCAGCACCAGGGACTTCAGATCCAAGACATGGCTAGGGTCTAAGGGCTGTGATAGCAGTGGAAGCCATCTGGTGAAGTGGGACCCTGACTTACAAAGGCCCAGCTAAAAGGGTTCCTGAGAGGTGCCCTGTTACTGCCAACTCCACAAGCCATAGCAGACACTCAGTGTGCCCTTGCATCAGATCCTGTGGTCTTGAGATGGTGTCTCAGCATCTCTGAGAACTGGCTAACTACCTCCCTCTTCATAGGATTGGTGTGAGAATTAAATGAATCCTGCACATATAACTGGGCATCTAAAGGGAATCAAGAAACAGACTGTTAAAAGTGTTCTCCATAATTAAGTGCTATGTACAAGATGGAATTTAAAAAACTGAAGCAATGATGAAGTCATAAATTCTGTAAATGTATAGCAAGTTTAAGTAGAGAAAAGAATGTTTATAAACTAGTGAGTATTTCTGCTGAGTGCTATCTCAAGGGGAAATAGGAGGGAATTGTAGTAGGTAGAAAAAATGTTTGTTAGAAATTATTGACCTGAGCCGGGTGTGGTGGCGCACACTTGTAATCCCAGCATTCGGGAGGCTGAGACCGGAGGATCCGGGTTCGTGGCCAGCCTCAGCTACCTAGTGAGGCACTCCGCAACTTAGTGAGACTCGGTTTCAAAATAAATAAAAAATAGGGCTGGGGGTGTAGCTCGGAGGTAGAATGCCCCTGAGTTCAATCCCCAGTACCGCAAAAAAAAAAAAAAAGAAAAAAGAAATTATTGACCTGAAACCATATCACACCAAATGTATCAGAAACTGTTATACACAGAAGATCTATGAAATTGGGTTTTTAAATGTTATAAAAACCTGTTTCGCTTTTTAGGGGAAGGGGAGGGAGAAAGTAGAGAAGAGCCCTGAAAATTAAATTATATTGATGTTTATGTAAAAAGAAGAAAGAAAAGGAAGAAGGAAGGAAGGAAGGAAGGAAGGAAGGAAGGAAGGAAGGAAGGAAGGAAGGAAGGAAGGAAGGAAGGAAGGAAGACTGCACATTAAGAGCCGGGCGTGGTGGTGCATGCTTGTAATCCCAGTACTTGGGAGGCTGAGATAGGAGGATTCAGGTTCACAGCCAGCCTCAGCTACTTAGTGAGGCACTCTGCAACGTAGTGAGACCCTGTTTCAAAATAAAGACTAAAAATATAGGGCTGAGGATGTAGCTTGGAGGTAGAATGTTCCTGAGTTCCATCTTCAGTACTGAAAAAAAAAAAAAAAAAAAAAAAAAAAACTGCACATTAAGTCTTTAGCACAAGGCCTGACACTGACTATTTAGTCCACTCAGGATGGCTCTCCCATTGCCTTTTTTATTAATGACTACAAACAAATATGGGTGATGTATGAGAATGCTGTTATTGGATCTGATTTAATGTACAGATACTAAAAGTTTGGTAGCAATTTGGATAATTAAGCTATTCCTAAAAGAGACTGTGAAGCTCATCATGCTGAAATATTTGAAGGGGTTGGTAGATTAATGAATGACTGACAATTTTAATTAAAAGATGAGTTTTCTAATGTTGGTCATTAGGTTTTCTGTAGTTGAATAGTAATGATGATTTTACGTGTCATTAGGGATGGCTAAATTCCATACAGAAATTATAACATGTTGTATTTAGGTTAAGTATTATTTTGTCTTAAATTTTGTGGGACATTCTTCAAAACCTTCCCCTATTTATGATGGTTTATGATTAATTGTAAGTGGTGGAATTGGTTGTGGCACTGTGTTATATTTTGTGGTTCTTTTCAAGGTTGGTAGTGTTTTTATTTATTTAAGAAGAATGTTAATTGTATGTGGTCACAGTGCAGCCCAAAGGGGTACCCTGAAACTTGGAGGTCAAATGCAACAATTTAGAATGTTTTAGTGTTAGAGTTTTTAGTGGAATTGGCATTAGTTTTATTTATTATTGATTATGATGAAGTTAAAATTGTTATTGGTTTAAAGAGTTCAGAGGATTGAATAATGTTTGACATTGATGAGCTTGGTTTAATCCATGAAGATTCTATAGGTATAGCTGCTTTTTACAGTTCTGGTAGTTGATTAGTGATTGTAGCTAGTTGATATTTAGTTGCGAATACTTGTAATTGTACTTAAAATTAGCATGGGGATTAGTGTAAAGGCTAGTAGGAGATAAATAACAAAAACATCAAACATAATTTAATAAATAATTTTGGCAAGAAATTAGTGTTGAAGCTGTAATTCAGATTTGGTAGATAGCTTTGGGGCTTTCTTTATTCAGGTAAATCTAGTAGGGTGGATGCTGAATTTTGGCTTCCTGATAGTTTTAGGATAAAAAATGGTGCACTGCTGTTGGAAAAATTTCTAGGTTTAAAAATGTTACAGTGCATGAAGAGAGATTTATATTTAGGTTATAGGCTATTGTGTTTAGTTCTATTGCTAGTGTAAATTCTCAAATGGTTATAAGCTATATCTGATATCTTAAGGTATCACGATATGGTCATTCATTGAACACTTATAGGGGTCATATTGTTGGACATTAGGAATCCATCAAAGATACCACCACTTGGAAAATAATTATGTTAATCAATAAAGGGTTAATTTCATTCATTGTTAATTAAAAGTTTTTTGTGTTACTGGGGATTAAACTCAGAGACATTCTACCTCAGAGAAACACCCTCAGCCCTATTTTTATTTATTTTTTATTTTACTTTGAAACAGGGTCTCACTAAATTGCAGAGAGCCTCATTAAGTTGCTGAGGTTGGTTGCAAACCTGAAAATCCCCTTGTCAGCCTCCCAAGTACTGGGATTACAAGTCTGTGACACCGCACCTGACCTATTATGTCTTTAATGTAGAATCCTGTGAAGATAGCATGTCTGTGAGTGCCAGGCTTCCAAATACTAATGATGAGGAAGTAAACGGTATGGCTTCATACAGACCTCCTATCTAGTGAATGTCCTTCTCATCATCAAGGTTATGAATAATTGATCCTGAGAACAGAAGTAGTATTAGTAGTATTAGTATAACAGAAGTAGTATTAGTGCAAATGTGAAGAAATTCTAGGTGAAGTTGGTTAATATCAATAGTTTGTGTTACTAGTCCTAGTTGTCTTAAGGTAGAAAAAGCAACAATTTTCCTAAGGTCCTTTTGTGTAAGGCTCAGCTAGCTGTGAATAGCATGGTGAAGTGAGGGTCTGGAAAGGAGTGTCTACCTGTGCAGGGGCATCTAGGATGCCCCACCTTCTGGCTAAGGCCTCTTGATCAACTCAGCAGTAAACTCAGCTCCGAGCTTCCCATCAATCAAGCAAATACAGAAAAAGATGACATCACAAGTCCTGTCTAATCAAATGAAAAATGTAAAATCGCATAAAGAAAGAAAACTCTTTCTTAATACGTGATTATAGGAGGAGATGCCTCCAAATATTTTGTAGTAGTGAGATATAAACACATTTGGAATCATATAATCCATGAACTTGGGCCACAGCTTACTCCTCCCCAGGTGTAAGCATTTCAGTTTTCCTCATGACTCCTGCTGGGATTTCCCCACATCCTTCTCTGCATTCCTCAGCCCCCTTCCAGGGCTTGTCACTCAGCTGGGCGGCCACAGGTGAGCCCCTGCTAAGCAGCAGTATCTGTCCTCCCCACAAGAGGGAAAGACCTACTCCTACTATACAAGAGGGATGCCTGTCTACTCCAAACGAATGGTAACTAACCATGCCAATGACATCCAGATGTATTCAGGAATCCCTTTGCCACATCTGGGGGTACTGGCCCCAGAACAGAACTGTTTCCAAAGCCGTGATCAACTGGACCACCCTTGTCAGAAATGGGTAAAGCATGGGATTGAGCCCAGTGCCAAGAGCAGCAGGCTCAAGGGTCCCTGCCTGGGTTCTAGTCCCTGTACCTTACTTGCCAGCAGAAAGCTTTGGAACAATCCCCAAGTTTCAGCATCCCCACCCATGAGAGCAAGCACTGCTGAGTGATCTGAGAAGGCTAAGTGTGGTACAAGCCATGGGGATACAGTGTCCCACACTAACACTCCCAGGCCACCTCAGTGCCTACCACAGATGACTCCCAGGCTTCCAGATGTTGTTCCATGCCCCGTGAAAGCCCTCCAATCTTTAGTTTCAACCAAGAGTTTTAATGAACCATCTCAGCACATTACACAGTTTAATAATACTGAAATAAATGTCTTCTCTTTGTGAGGTGTATATGCATGGTTCCTTCGGCATGCCTAAGGAGGGCAGCTGACCTCTTCTGCATTAAATCAATGGAAAATAATTTCTTATCATAACATGAAATGTGAGAGTGTATCTCATTTAAAGTAACACAGGAAATGAAAGAAGAAAACAATGACACGGCTGTAGTAGAAACAGGATTTTAATATAATATATAAATCTAGCACAGGCCATGCATCTGAATGCCTTGACCAGAGGGTTAGAGCACGCAGGAGACTTCGACACAGGGTCATCCAGGAGAGTGCTTCAGCTCCTGACCCAGCGTGAGTAGGGATTGCAAATGAGCCCTCTGTACCTGGACACCTGAACAATGAGAAGAGTCCTCCCCTTAATGCCTGTACATGTGCTGTGAGCCTTTCCTTTCCGCTCCCTGTTCAAATGATATCCAGACTCTAACATGCTGTTAAAAATGGACTTTTAGGGGAACTGCAAATAAAGATTCATGAAATCAAAAATAACTCAGCAAAGCAATTTACTTCTGTGCAGAGGGTGCAGCAAGCACATCACGTGGGCAATCCACACAGTCCTTTATCTCCCTAACACATAGGCCACTGTGCCGTCCCCTCCCAGCTGAAGTAAGACTTCACAATGTCATCTGGTTGGCTGGCTTCCCCTGGGCAGACTTTACAAAAAGAGAAACATGAAACCAGTACATTCCAGAGTGGAACATACAGACACATGTACAGAAGTTACAAAATGAATACCTAAGCTACAGCTACAGAATGGAAGCCTGCCAGTTTCTATGTGATCTGGTAACTTCCATAGAAAAGATTGCTTTCCTTTCTCACACTGCTGATGACTTCCCTGCTGCCAGCCATCTTTGGCTCTTACTCTCCCAACCTGAATTACAATGGCGGCCTCCTTGCCTCTTTAGTTTATCCCCACAGAGACACAAGAAGTCACTGCTGCCCCATCTGCCACAACCTCCTGTGGCTTCATCTCCTGTTATTTCCATGTGCACCTCTCAACCTCAAAGCTGAGATGCGCTGGAGTGCAAGGCACTTTTCAACAAGACTATTTGCATTTGTTCAGGCCTGGCAGTCTGTCCTGGAGTCACAGAGAGGGCTCCGTGGTGGTCCTGGAGCTATATTTGAGGGATCTCAGTTCTTTGGCTTAAGCCTGTCCTAGAGGAGACTTTCCAGTAGTGACCCCACCTATGCACCTCTCACACAGAGCTGAATGTCCTTCCAAAAGTCAGCTCATGGAGGGCAGAGATGTGCATCACGTCCAGTGTGTGTTTGCTGCATGGCTGAGGACACCAAGAGGACACTCCTGCTTCCTGGCTCACTTGTTGCAGCTGAACTGGGCCAGGCTAGAGTGAATGATGCAGCAGTCACCACCTACTGATTTTAGAGGAACAGGGAGAAGCTGTAATTACAGAAGGCTGAAACAGCCCTCGCGGGTGCACATGGTGACCACATGTGTGGTCGAGGCTGCTGATGAAGGGATACTGCTAGAGAATGAGCTGATGCTGGGTGTCTGACTCCCAGCCCTGTGGGGGACGACGACATCAGCAGAAGCCCAGACTCTGCAGGGCTCCCCAGGCTGGCAGGCAGCTCCAGAGTCGTCTAGCAGCTGTGTCTTCTAGCTAAGGCTTCTTGTCCCCTTGTGTACGTATAGAGTGTAGAACACTGGCACCAGGAAGAAAGAGAGGATATGGTGGGTCATCAAGGAGACTGAGACAAAGCTCATGTTGACTTCTTTCAAGGGACAACTGGAAGAGAGCCAAATGCTGGCTGTGTGCTTCAGGGGTGTCCCGGCTGCTGATGTAGGCGCTGTATCCAAGCTAGTCGCAAGACCTGGAGAGGGAGCTGCCACAGTGCTGAGCTCTGTGTTGGGACTTGGTGTCTGGACCAAAGGTCCAGCTTAATTCAGGGCCCTTCTAAAGGACACTTCCTACCCCTGGCCCCAGTGCACTCTTTTTCAAGGACGTGTGAAGGGCTCAGCCAATCTCAAGGACCCCATTCACCCAAGTTGTATGCAAGATCATCTAGTATCACCTATTGCACAAAAGAGGAAACTGAGGCCCAGAGAGGTGAAGTGACCCGACCCCACCACACAGCATTTTAGCAGTAGGGTGGGATCCAATCTCCAGCCTGTTCCCTGAGCCCACACAGAGCCCAGAGCTTCTCGGGCGTTGTCCCCGCCAGGTCTGGGCCTCAGTTGCTCCAGTGTTTCCCAATAGCTGAGCTGCTCTTGGTCTTGAGGATGGCACCGGTTGGCTTTAATGCAGGCTCCAGATCCCATAGAAGATTATAACTTCGAGCGGAGCAGTAGATGTGAGACTCCCAGAAGCTTCATTCAGGCCTCCCTCCCAGGGTCGCCTGGAAGCTGGAGTCAGGGTGCCCCAGCGATCACCAGGCTGCAGGTGTGCGCCTGACAGTGGACTCAGGCTGAAGGCTCTTTGGAGCTGGTCCCAGGGACAGCCCACCTTCTCTTTTCCCAGTTTCTGCCGAGCCTCACCTCTCAGGCTCACTCAGACACTCCAAGGCCAGGAACTAGGCTCCAAAGCATTCAAGGCCATAATTACTGCAGACTGCAGCAGCTCAGTCAGGGACCACACTTGGAATTCCTGGGCCTGAGGGGGAAACAGGGCAGTGACAGGCTAGGTGGGTGCTGGGTGAGGGAAGGACTCTGGCTCTTTGTTCCTGGTTCCTTCTACCCCTTACTCCCTCCCAGACTCTACCAAATTCTTACAGCTGTCCAAACAGCCAATTCCCAGAAATCCAGCAATCCTACATCCCAATTGCTAGCCCTGCATTTCTGTGGGATGGCCCTCAGATGGACCTCATGGAGACAAGACAGCCATGTTGGAAGCAGGGATAGGTTGCTGAGCAGGGGTCCCCTGCTGGTGTGGCCTTGGTGATCATATACGGTCTCTCCTCCCCTCGCTCTCTCGCCTCCAGACTTCAGAATGCAAAAGCAGAGCCTGCTGCACTCTCTCTCTCTGCTCCTGCTGCCATGCGCTGAGCTCTGCAGACTTCACCAAGTCTAACAGAGACTGAACCCATGAAATCTCCAGAACTGTGAGCACATAAACCTTCCTTCCTCTAAGTTATGGTGGTCAGGTGTTTGGGATTACACTGTTCTCATTGCTGTGACCCAATAACCAGCCCCTCCTGGCCTTGGGCAGGGGTCTCTCTTGGGCTTCATCTTTTTTTCCAGGGTTGAAGAAGTATCATCCAGTCCTGCAAAAGACCATAGTTGCCTCAGGCCCAAGCTGGAGCCCAGTGGTTGGGGATGGAACTCAGAAAAAACTGAGAATGCAACTCAAGCCTTGTGGGAATCTCTGGATATTGTTCCCTGACCACCAAGCAAACCTGCACATGCAGGACACAAAATAAAATGTTGGTGGAAAAGGAAGAACAGCATTATCTCTTCCTAGTCGCAGTCCATGCACCAAAAACTCCGGACTTCACATGCCAAGCAGCACTTCCTGACCTCCACTACAGGGCTTTTTTCCATCTTCACATGCACATGTGTTACAACTGGGGCCATGACAACTGTCTGCTATAGTTTCTAGGACAAATCAGGTGCCTAATGACTGACATGCTTGGGGAGGCCTTCTGGGGAGACAGGGGCTGGCCTGTGGCCCTCATTGAACACCCCTCCCCACATAGGCCAATCCTGCAAAGCTTTGTCTGTCCTGTCTCCTTCCATCTTCACAGTTATTCTGGGGGATTTAGGATGGCCCTGTGTCTAGTGCCCAGAGGATAATAGAGGCCTATGGGTTAAGAGACTTGCCATGGTCATATGACTTGCAAGAGTAGAACTGGGATAAGTGCTGGGCCAAGGAATGTCATGTCTGGGCCTCAGACGCCTGAAGGAAGGCCTCCCCTGCCCCACCTTGCTGAAGTGAGCCATCTGTCACAATGAACTGCTCCACCACAAGGACAGAAGAGAACATCAAGGCTGCAGTTCCCTCAGCACATTTCCGTGGCCACAAGATAAGGTTAGCCTGGCTCTACTGATGGAACTGACACTAGGGCAGACTGGAGCTCTCGAGTCTGCGAAACAGCCAGCTCACCTTCTGGAGGAGGTGCTGCCGCTGACTCTAGCTCTACAGTCAGCATTAATGCTGCCACCAGAGCTAGATTTTGCTCCAGAATATGTGCTGGAGCTGGTGCTGGTTCAAGTCTGGACATGATACTGTTCCCAATGGTTGACTGGTAACTAGAGCTGGTGCTGGAGCTGGCTCTAGCTCTGGAGTTGGTTTTAGGGCTAGCACTGGAGCTGGCAGAGATCCAGGAAGAAAAATCCCATCGTGACTGCCTTGCCCTGCACCTTTCCAAAGACAGAGAACACTGCTGGGTGGGAGTGAAGCCTCCCTCTGATACCATAACAGGATGTCTCTCTAGACAGTGCCCCCTTCTCTGCCTCTGTCTCTGATCCTTTGAGCATTTACTGGCACATTGCAGAGCCCTTGCTTTCCCTCTCTCTGTGTCCCACCACCATGCCCTGAGCCCTGAAGACCCAGACTAACATGGACTGAACCTCTAAAATCTCCCAAATTGTGAGCAAATAAATATTCCTTCCTCTAAGTTGTGTGGTCAGGTTTACTGGGTCACAGCAGTGAAAATGCTGATCAAGACAGAAATTGGTACCAGAGGAATGGGGTCATTGCTGTATCTAAGTCTGGTCATGTGTTTTGTGAGTATTTGGAACTGGTTTGTGAGAGGAAGTTGGAAGGGCCAGAATGCTGGTATAGAGGCAGATGATAGGGACTGTGCTCAGTACATTCAGCAGATATCAGAGGTCATAAGAAAATGGAGTATAGAGCCAGGTGTGGTGGTGCATGCTTGTAATCCCAGTACTTGGGAGGTTGAGACAGGAGCATCACAGGTTCAAGGACAGCATCAGCAAGTAGTAAGACTCTCATCAGTCTAGCAAGACCCTGCTTCAAAATAAAAATAAAATAGAGCTAGGGGTATAGCTCAGAGGTAGACTGCCCCTGGGTTCAATCCCCAGAACCAAAAAAAAAAAAAAAGGAAGGAAGAAAGAAAAGAAAAAAGAAAGAAGAGTAGGGGCCACACATGTTACATTCTGGCAAATAACTTATCAGTATTTTGCCCATGTCCTGAAACTTTGTGTAAAGCCAAATTTAAAAATGATGGACTGATTAAGTTGGTGGAAGAAATCTCAAAATAGCAAAGTACCCAGACTGCATTTTCTGTTATTATACATATAATAACATTATAATAACATAATTATATGTTAATGTCTGCATATAGTGAGTTGTACAGTAAATTTTGGGAGTGGAAAGCAAAGCAGAGAGATTTTATATATTTGCAGTTTGGCCACAAAGGCATGTGTAAAATTGGGTCCCAGAGAGATGATGTGGAAGAAAGTAAGATGACTCAAGGAAGGTGGAATGCTTTGCTTGAAAACAAGAAAAGAAACACTATAAAGGTAGTTCAAATTTTGCATTAAAAACAAAGAAAAGGAGCCAGGCATGATGGTGCACGCTTGTAATCCCAGCATTCGGGAGCCTGAGACCAGAGGATCCGGATTCGCGGCCAGCCTCAGCTACCTAGTGAAGTACTCCGCAACTTAGTGAGACTTGGTTTCAAAATAAAGAATAAAAAAAATAGGGCTGGGGGTATAGCTCAGAGGCAGAATGCCCCTGAGTTCAATGCCCAGTACCGCAAAAAAAAAAAAAAGAAAAGAAAAGAATGTGGTCAGGACAGTTGGTAACCATAGGAACATTTGCACTACCCATTTTTTTTTTTTTTTTTTTTTTTTTTTTTTTGCGGTACTGGGGGTTGAACTCAGGGGCATTCTACCTTTGAGCTATACCCCCAGCCCTATTTTTTATTCTTTATTTTGAAACCGAGTCTCACTAAGTTGCGGAGTGTCTCACTAGGTAGCTGAGGCTGGCCGCGAACCCGGATCCTTCGGTCTCAGCCTCCCGAATGCTGGGATTACAAGCGTGCGCCACCACGCCCGGCTTGCACTACCCATTTTTTAAAAACAAATACCCATCCTAGGTGTTACTGAATCCCACTGCCTGCCCCAATTTGCCAAATCAAATAATTGAGGCAAGCCTTTTGGGAGAAGGAAAAATTTTATTGATTTGCTAGCAAATCAGAGAAATCAGTGAACTTAAGCATTCAGGAACAAACCCTCAATTCTCCTCAAACAAAGGAGGAATAAAGTCCCTTTTAAGAATTAACTCTTCAGGATCATGCTAGTTTCTTATCAGAAGGGATAATTCATGTTTAAGTCTTCCTTGAGTCAGTTTTTATTCAGATCCGCAAGCCAGGGTGATGCTGGTGTGCTACCAAAAGGGACACAACTCATGTTTAAAATTTCCTTGAGTCGGTTCGTATTCAGATCCACAGATACCAAGTTCCCTTATATCAAAACATGTTATTTGATAACAGGAGGTAAAGGAAACAGGGAGGACAAAGGAGGAAAATGTCAGTTTGAGACAGGACATCTGTTAGCTGTCAGGGCTGGGAGCAGTCCACTCCAGAATAAACAGAAAGGACCTTCTGGCGTAGACAGTGAATATCCATCCTTGTCCACAGTTTCCACCACCTCAACAAATACATCTATTTCCTTTTTCATTAGGAGTTTTGCTTGTGTGTGTATAGTTGTATTGTGTGTGTGTATGTGTGTATGTATAGTTTCTTTTTTCTATTTTTACTATCCTTTTGTTGTTTGTTTATTTTTAGGACAAAACTCCAATAGACAGTACATTCCATTCCATCCTAGCCTATCCTGGTAAGCAGGGAAGCTGAGACGCACTTCATCCAGCCTCAGTTCCAGGGCACTCCAGTCAACAGCATGGCAAGAAACACAAAAGGAGGAAAAGTTTAAAAAACTCAGTTCTTGTCTCTCAAAGAGGGGGTGGGGGAGGAATAGCCCAAGAAGAAACAAAAAGGACAGTTTGGCATAAAGACAAAATATCAACCCTTGTCCACAGCATTGACCATTTGGGGGGAGGTTGTTTTTATACATACTGTTTTATTTAGATACATATACTTTTTTTCTCTTTTTATTATTGGCTTCTTTTTATTATCATTTTGTTATTTTGTTTTGAGGGTGAGGTTTTTTGTTTTTTGCTTCTTGCAGTTTATTTTTGTTTTCATTTCCCTTGTCACTTTTTCTTTCCTTTCTTCTCTAATAGACAAATTCTCTCTCTCTCTCTCTCTCTCTCTCTCTCTCTCTCTCTCTCTCTCTTTCTCTCTCTCTCTTTTCCTTTATCAATTTTTATGCCTTTATGGCCTTCACTTTCTACTTCTCTTTTTTCTCATTTTGAATATTCTAAACTTTATTTTGCATTCCTACCCCATGTTCTTTTTTTAACCATCATTTAGAACCATATAGTTTATATAATTCTTGACCTTATCACTCATGTTGTTGCAATATTAGTACTGCCAACATCCTAGCTGAAACCTGGTGTTTAAAGCTGTAATTAGTTCATGGATGGATGTTGTCATTGCAGTTTTTAATTGCTGATTGCTGGCCCTACCATTCCTTTTCAGGGGGAGGGGTGGTTAGAGTTATAGATGGTATAATAGGCATCTAGTATCTATTTTAATATTATTCACCATTGTGGTTACTGTTGTTTACTTTCCCCCTTGTCTGCGAGGTAATGAGAATTTAGTTCTTGAGATAGATGTTCTGCTGATGACTATATCCTCAACCCAGCTAAGAGATACTGCATTAATCATCACCAATTAACTAGCAGGGGAACTTTACTACAAAAAGAGATGCAAAGTAAAAAAACAGGCCAACAAAACAATAATAGAGACTTACAATTCCATAACAATGGAATTTACTGATAATGGAAGAAAATACCAGAAGGTGAACTCAGATTTTTTTATTATTAAATTAATCAAAAATCTAAAAGAAAATCTAAGGAATGAAATTAAAGGGAGTATACCAGGTATAAATAAATAAATTAAAACTGAAAAAGAACCAAATAGAAATCCTCAGTGAAATGAAAGAGACAATAAAATAAAAATGTCAATAGAAAGCATCACCAATAGACTAGAATACATGAAAAACAGAGTCTCCAGCTTAGAAGACAGTGTATCTAAACTTGAACACTCAGTCAATAATAAAGAAAATACAATAAGAGGCCATAAAGAAGCCAGGCGTGGTGGCGCACGCTTGTAATCCCAGCATTTGGGAAGCTGAGACTGGAGCATCCGGGTTTGCGGTCAGCCTCAGCTACCTAGTGAGGCCCTCCACAACTTAGTGAGACCCTGTTTCAAAATAAAGAATAAAAAATAGGGCTGGGGGTATAGCTCGGAGGGAGAATGCCTCTGAGTTCAATCCCCAGTACCGCAAAAAAGAGAGAGAGAGAGAGAGAGAGAGAGAGAGAGAGAGAGAGAGAGAGAGAGAGAGAGACCATAAAGACACTCAAGAAATCTAGAAAAACATCAAGAGACCAAATATGCCGGGTATGGTGGTGTATGTTTGTAATCCCAGCATTTGGGAGGCCGAGACTAGAGGATCCAGGTTCGCAACCAGCCTCAGCTACTTAGTGAGGCCCTCTTTCAAAATAAAAGAATAAAAAATACAGCTGGGGCTGGAGCTCAGAGGTAGAATGCCCCTGGGTTCAATCCCCAGTACCACACACACACACAAAAAAAGACCAAATATAAGGATAATTGGAATTGGAATTGAGAAAGGGCTGGACAAACCAAGGGCATAAATAACCTCTTCAGAGAAATAGTATCAGATAATTTCCCAAACTTACAAAATGTGATGAACATTCACACACAGGAGACATTCAGAACCCCAAATAGATAAGACCAAAAAGGAACCTCTCCATCCCACATCATAATCAAAATGACTAATATACAGGTCAAGGATATAATCTTAAAATCTTTAAGGGAAAAAAGGCAAGGTCACACTCAGAGGCAAATCATTAAGAAGTACTCCAGATTTCTCAACCCAAACTCTAAAAGCCATGAGGGCTTGAAATGATGTACTGCAAGCATTGAAAGAAAACAATTCAAACCAAGATTGCTATCTCTAGCAAAGCTATCTTTGAAAATTTATGGAGAAATAAAAATCTTCCAAGACAAGCAGAAACTGAAAGAATTCATCACTACTAAGCTGGCTATACAGAAAATGCTTAAAGAAATAATACACAAAAAAGAAATGAAAAATAAGCTCTACAGCCAGAGAAGAGACAAATTTCATTAAAGGAGCAACTAAGTAAAGGAAAACTAAGACTGAATCAAACAGAAGATATAATTCCAAATGACAGAAACAATAAACTCCTCTCTATATTAACACTAAGTGCATATGGTCTCAACACACCAATTTAAAAATCTAGGCAGGCAAAATACATTAAAAATCAAAATCCAGCCAGGCGTGGTGGTGCACACTTGTAATCCCAGCATTTGGGAGGCTGAGACCTGAGGATCCAGGTTCGAGGCCAGCCTCAGCTACTTAGTGAGGCACTCCGCAACTTAGTGAGACCCTGTTTCAAAATAAAGACTAAAAAATAGGGCTGGGGTATAGCTCGGAGGTAGAATGCCCCTGAGTTCAATCCCCAGTATCACAAAAACAAAAAACAAAAATCAAAACCCAACTATATGCTGCTTACAAGAAGTTCATTGTATAAGAAAAGATATTCACATACTAAAGGTGAAAGGATGGAAAAAGATATTCAATGCAAATAGAAACTGAAAGCAAGCAGCAGACTGAAAGCAAGCAGGAGTTGCTACTTTTATATCAAAAAGTAGATTTCAAGCCAAAACTTATCAGAAGAGACAAAGGTTACTTCTTGCTCATAAAGGGAACAATCCAGCAAAGAAGATATGATAGTAAACATTTGTGTTCCAAATATTGGCACATCTACTTACATAAAATAAACACTATTTAACATTAAGACTCAGATAAATCCCAATACAATAATACTGAGAGAGTTCAACACACCTCTGTCAATTTTGGATAGGTCATCCAGAAAAAGAGATCAGTAAAAACTCTTCAAACCTAAAGGATACTATAAAACAAATGGACCTGACAGATGTTTACCAAATATTTTACCCAACAACCATGGAATTCACATTTTTCTCAGTTGCTCACAGAAACATTTCCAAATTAGATTATATTCTAGTCCACAAGTCAAGTATTAGCAAATTCAAAAAATAATATGTAATACCAGTTCACAATGGGCTGAAATTAGAAATTAATAGAAAGTAGAGAGGAATTACACAAAATACATGGAGATTGAAAAATACATGTTTGAATGAGAACTAGATCAGAGAATAAATAAGGAGAGAAATTTTTAAATCCTTAAAATCAAATTAGAATGAAGGCACAATCTACCAAAATATCTAGGACATTATGAAGGCAGTTTTAAGAGGAAAATTTATAGCATTGAGTGTACATGTTAAATATATGTGTGTGTGTGTGTGTGTGTGTGTGTGTGTATGTGTCAAATTAACAACCTAATGATTCATCTTAAGGCCATAGAAAAACAAGAACAAATTAACCTCAAAGCCTAATTAAAATCAGAGCATAAAATTAATGAAATAGAGAATAAAAATGATACAAAAGATCAAACAAAAAGTTAGTTTTTTGAGAAGATAAACAAGATTAACAAACCTTTAGCCAACCTTACCAAAAGAGAGAAATAACCCAAATTGATAAAATATGAGATGAAAAAGGAGATATCCTTGCAAACAGCATGAAATCTAGAGGACTATTAGGAACTATTTTGAAAATTTATATTCCAATCAGAAATTCTAGAAGAAATTGACAAATTTCCAGATGCACATAACCTACCTACATTGAACCAAAAGGATATAGAAAACCTAATGAGACTAATAATAGAAGAGATTAAAGAAGTAATAAAAGACCTTAAAACAAAGAAAAGTCCAGGACTAGCTCGATTCCCAGCTGAATTCCAAAATCTTTAAAGGGGAACTAAGTTCAGTGCTCCTCAAATTATGAGTGGAATTCTCAAACACATTCTACAAGGCAGTATCACTTTGATAACAAAACCAAATAAAGAAGTATTGGTGAAGCAAGATTATAGACCAATACTCTTGAATAACAAGATATATGCAAAAATTCTTAATAAAATACTAGCAATTTAGAACTGGGTGTAGTGGCACACACTTGTAATCCCAGTACTTGGGAGGCTGAGAAAGGAGGATTTAAGGTTCGAGGACAGCCTCAGCAAGTACTGAGACTTGCATCAATCTAGCAAGACTCTGTTTCCAAATAAAAATAAAATAGGCTGAGGGTGTAGCTCAGAGGTAGAATGCCCCTGGGCTTGATCCCCAGTGCCACACACACACACAAAAAAAAAAAAACTAACAATTTGCATTCAAAGTCACATCAAGAAGATTGTGTACCCTTACCAAGATGGATTCATTTCAGGGATAATTCTTAGCACTGCTTTTGCTGTATTCAACAGGTTTGATATGTTCTTTCAGTTTTCATTTCTTTGAAGAAAAAAAAAACACTTTTGTTTCTTTTTTGACATTTTTCTTCTTCAATCCATTGGTTGATAACAGGTTTAATTTCTATGTATTTGTAAAAATTTCCACTTTCCTTTTATTGTTGATTTCTAGTTTTATTCTATTATAGATAGAAAATATGCATGATCTTAGTGACAAGGCTTAGGAGCTAGCAGCTGCTAGAACCAGGCAGCTCTCAGAGACCAACTGCAACAAAGAAGCTGAATCCTGTTGAGTCAGTGCTTGCAGAGAACAAACACAAAAAGCAATTACATTCTTCTCTTCACACTTGAATACCTCAAGACTGCAACTCTCCAGACCGCCCACCCAAATCACCCAGCAAACTCTGGTGGCTGCAACTGAACTTATCTAGACTGAGAAATGACAGGCCCTTCCTGTAATACCTTTAGTGGCAACTACCTGCCTCAGCAAGATCACTGCGAATCTCCAGACCACCCCAACACACCGCCCAGCAAACTCCTGTGGATGCAGCTGAACTCAACAAGACCAAGAAACTATAACCATTCCTGCAGAGACCTGAGTGGCTACAAAGGAATTAGTTGAGACCATGAGTTTATAAACGGTACCTATGGGAGCCAGGATGGCTGCAGGGACTTGCATGGCTATGAACAAATCCATGGGCTCTGTGATCTTGGAAATCGTCCCTGCATAGGCGGAGGCAGGAGCTAGAGTTAGACACAGCAGAAATGTGAATTATTAGACAGTCCCTTGGAACACTCAGGCAGGATATAGGATCAGCAGTTTGCCCCCACACACATGGGGTCTCCAGTGATCACTGTTGGACTGCCAGCAGTAGTATCTTTGGGGTGAAATAACTCAGCCAACTGTACTTCAGGCTCAAAAGGGTATAAACTCATCTCACGTGGTCACAGCCTGAACTAGTAGACTCAGAGTAAGCAGGGAGGACAAGGGCCACACATGACCCAACCCTCCCCAACACCGCTCATGAGGGTCCCACCCTATGGCAGTCCAGAGTCCCCCCATCTCCTGCCAAAGCGGCATCCCCAGAAGAGGTTTGAGCTCAGGACCAGCACTCCCAGGTCCAACCCCTTCCAGTTGATCCAGGTCCACAAAAGCAGCAGGCACATGCTGAAACCAATACCCTGGCTAACCAGTGAGGAGTGGACCCCTCATTCCCACTCTCACCCAAGCGGCGTCTGCAAAAGGGGGTTAAGCCCTACTTGGCACTCTTGGGCTGTGTGGGGTCGGATCCCTTCCATCAAAAGTCACACAAGCCCGGATGCTGACTACTGCCTCCCCAACCTGCCTAATCAGTTCCACAGAGCAGGAGCAACCGTGCCAGAGCCACCAGGGGTCTCTCTACTTCCCACAGACCAGGTGCCCGCTGAAATGTCTTCTGCCAGCCTGTTCCTGGTTCAGTGCAGAGCCCTGCTCCCTCCTATCAATCAGGTCCCAGCAGAAGCAGCATGTGCTCAAACATGGTTCCATCTGGGCTGAAAAGGAGCATGGAAGAGGTCGCCTGCTTCTAGGTGGTGACCAAAGAAGCTATAGGCCCCCAACACCAGTGTTCTGGTGGCCAAGCTAGGGACCTTTTCCTCCCTCTGATTCAGTACCAGAGTTTATCCACCTTGAGCTATGCTGAGCACAGTCTCAAGACCCCAACTGCACAGCTGTGAAGTCCAGCCCATAAAGACCAGATCTCAAACTGCCCCCAGGAGCTGATACTGGCAAGCATCACCACTGGCATGGCCTAACCACAGCTGTAAAGTCAGTGTCAATGTATTGTCTTAGGCCAGGGAGCAATGAAAGAATCCTGAGTCCAGAGCAAAAAACCAGCTGACATTCAGAGGTAAAACAATAAGAATCACTTCAGATTTCTCAACCCAAGTACTAAAACCAGGAGGGCACAGAGTGATGCACTTTAAGCCCTTAGGGAAAACATCTTCCAACCAAGACTACTATATCCAGCAAAATTGTCCTTCAAAATTGATGGAGAAATAAAAACTTAAGATAAGCAGAAGCAAAAAGAATTCATGATGACCAAACTGGCACTTGAGAAACCACTCAAAGAAATAAACCACAAAGAAGAAATAAAAAATTAACATTGGAACCAAAGAAGAAACAAGTAACACCTGATGAACAACTAAATTAAGAAGAATTAATATCACCACAAGTAAAAAATTTAATTCAAGCCGGGCGTGGTGGTGCACACTTGTAATCTCAGCATTTGGGAGGCTGGGACTGGAGGATCTGGGCTCACGCCAGCCTCAGCTGCTTAGTGAGGCCCTCTGCAACTTAGTGAGACCCTGTTCCAAAATAAAGAATTAAAAATAGGGCTGGAGGTATAGCTTGGTGGTAGAATGCCCCTGAGTTCAATCCCCACTACTGCAAAAAAAAAAAAAAATTAGTTCAAAATTACAGGAAACAAAAACCATCTCTCCACAGTGACACTGAACATCAATGGTCTCAACTCCCTAGTTAAAAGACATCCACTAGCAAAGTGGATTAAAAATCATAATCATACTATATGCTGCTTGCAAGAAACACACCTTACAGGGAGAGCAATTCACAAGCTGAAGGTGAAAGAATGGGAAAATATTCCATGAAAACAGAAACAGAAGAAAAGCAGGGTGGCTACCCCTATATCTGACACCGCAGACTTTAAGCCAAAACTTCTCGGAAGAGACAAATATGGTCACTTTTACTAAAGAAAGGAACCATCCAAAATCATGACATAACCATATTAAATGTTTATGCCCCTAATATTGGTGTACTTACCTATATAAAACAAACTCTTCTTGTCTTCAAAACCCAGATAGACCCCAATACATCAATCCTAGGACACTTCAACACATTTCTCACACCATTAGATCGGTCATCCAGACAAAAGATTAGTAAAGATGCTTCAGACCTAAAGAACCGATTGGACCTGATATTTTCAGAATATTCCATCCAACAATAGCTGAATACACCTTCTTCTTAGCTGCTCATAGGCCATATTCTGGACCACAAAACAAGGACCAGCATTATTCAAAAAATTAATATAATTCCCTGCATCCTCTCAGATCACAATGGAGTGAACGTAGAAATCAACACCATGAAGATTCAGAGAAACTACACAAATACAAGAAGACTGCATCAGAGAAGAAATAAAGGGAGAAATTTAAAAATTCCTGGAATCAAATGAAAATAGAGATATGACACAAAATCTATGGTACACTCTAAAGGTAGTGGTAAGAAGAAAATCGATTGCATTAGTGCCCACTTAAAAAACCAGAAATACTTCAAGTAAATCAAGGCCCTTGAAAATCAGAAACAAACTCATTCTATGAAGCCAGCATCACCTTAATCCCCAAACTAAATAAAGATAACATGAGAAAAGAAAATTACAGACCAATATCATTGGTGAACATAGATGTAAAAATTCACAACAAAATATTAGCAATTTACATTCAAAACTACATCAAGCATACACTTCATCATGACCAAGGGATGCAAGGCTTGTTCAACATATGCAAATCAATAAATGTAATTCACCACACTAATAAAACTAAGGACAACAATCACATGATTATCTCAATAGATGCAGAAAAAGAATTTGAAAAAAATCTAATATTCTTTCATGATAAAAGTGCTAAGGGAGCCGGGCGTGGTGGCGCACTCTTGTAATCCCAGCATTCAGGAGGCTGAGACCGGAGGATCCGGGTTCGCGGTCAGCCTCAGCTACCTAGTGAGGCACTCCGCAACTTAGTGAGACTCGGTTTCAAAATAAAGAATAAAAAATAGGGCTGGGTGTAGCTCGAAGGTAGAATGCCCCTGAGTTCAATCCCCAGTTCCGAAAAAAAAAAAAAAAAAGTGCTAAGGAAATTAGGAATACAAGGAATCTCCCTCAACATCATAAAGGCTATATATGATAAACCCAAAGCCAGCATCATTATGAATGGAGAAAAACTGACAGAATTTCCCTTAAGATCAAGAATAAGACAAGATGCCCACTACCACCACTCCTATTCAACATAAAACTCAAAACTCTAGCCTCAGCAATAAGATAGGAGAAAGGAATCAAAGGAATACAAATAGGGAAAGAAGAACTGAAAATATCTTTGTTTGCTGATGATATGATCCTTAGAAGATCCAAAAAACTCCAAACAAAAACTTCTAGAGGTGATCATTGCAGCAAAGTAGCAGAGTACAAAATCAACCTACTAAAATCATTAGCATTCCTTTACCCCAATCATGAAATCACTGAAAAAGAAATACATAAAACAGTTCCATTCGCTATAACCTCAAAAAGGATAAAATACTTAGGAATAAATTTAACCAATAAGGTGAAAGACCTCTAAGATGAAAATTATAGATCACTAAAGAAAGAAATTGAAAAATATTTTATAAGATAGAAAGACTTGCCATGCTCATGGATAGACAGAATAAATATAATCAAAGTGGACATCTTATCAAAAGCAATCTACACAATTCAATGCAATCCCTACCAAAATATCATCATCATCTTTCACAGAACTAGAGAAACTGGTTATAAAGTTCATATGGGAAAATAAAAGACCCAGAATAGCCAAAGCAATTCTCAGCAATAAGAACCATGTCAGAGACATCACAATACCTGACTTCAAATTAGACTATAAAGTGACAGTGATAAAAAAAAAAAAAAAAAAACAGCATGGTATTGGCTCAAAACCAGACACATAGACCAATGAAACAGAATAAAAGACTCAGTAACAAAGCTCTATATCTGTAATCAGTTGAGCTTCGATAAAGGTTCCAAAGATATACACTGGAGAAAGGACAGCCTTTTCAACAAATGGTATTTGGAAAACTGGCTATCCATATGTAGAAAAATGGAATTAAACCCTAACCTCTCACCCCGTACAAAAAATCAACTCAAGATGGTTCAAAGACCTAGAAATTAGACCAGAAACTTTGAAACTGCCAGAAGAGGACATAGGGCCAACACTCCAACATATAGATACGGTAGAAACTTCCTCAATAAGACACAAAAAGCTCAGGAAATTAAAAAAGAATTACGCTTCTGCACAGCAAAGGAAAACAACAAGATTCTACAGAGAGAACCTACAGAATGGGAGAAGATTCTCACCACCTACCCACCTGACAAATGTCTAATATCTAGAATATACAAACAGCTTTAAAAATTTAATACTAGTATATATATAAATTATATAGATAGATGATAGATAGATAGATAGATAGATAGATAGATAATAGATATTGGACCTTTGTCAGATTAGTAAGGTGGTAAAGATCCTCTCCCATTCTGTAGGCTCTCTGTAGAATCTTGCCAGTTTCCTTTGCTGTGCAGAAGCTTTTTAATTTAATGCTATCCCATTCAGTAATTATGAACTAAATTGGCATTCACAAAAAATGAAATGCAAATGGCCAATAAAAATATAATTTTTAGAAGTTCAACGTAATTAGCAACCAGGGAGATGCAAATCAAAACTACACTGAGATTCCATCTAACCCCAATTAGAATGGCAATCATCAAAAATTCAAAAAACAATAAATTCTGGAAAGGATGTGGAGAAATAGCAACTCTTATACATTATTGTTGGGGTTGCAAATTAGTGCAGCTGCTATGGAGATCAGTGTGGAGGTTCCACAGAGAATTGGGAATGTATCCACTATAAAATCCAGCTATACCACCCTTGGGTATATTTTCAAGGGACTGAAATCAGAATATTATAGTAATATATGCGTATCCATGTTTATTGCAGCACAATTCACAATAGTCAAATTATGGAGCCAACCTAGGTGTCTATCACAGATGAATGGATCACAAAATTATGGAACATACACGCGATGGAATTCTACTCAGCAACAAAGAAGAAAAAAACTATGTCATTTGCAGGAAATGGGTGGACCTGAAGAACATTATGATAAGTGGGATTAGCCAGTCACAGGAAGTAAAGGGTCCTATGTTTTCTCTCATATTTAGAAGCTAAGGGATGATTGGGATACAATAGGGACTTTAAATAATGGAGGAGAAATCCCAGTGGAG
>PVLC010022968.1:0-26074 GCA_004027655.1 Graphiurus murinus | reverse complement strand
AAAAGTTTTTTTTTTTTTTTTTTTTTTTGCGGTAGTGGGGATGGAGCTTGGGGGCATTCTACTTCTGAGCTATATCCCCAGTCCTATTTTTTATTCTTTATTTTGAAACAGGGTCTCACTAAGTTGCGGAGTGCCTCACTAGGTAGCTGAGGCTGGCTGCGAACCTGGATCCTCCAGTCTCAGCCTCCCAAATGCTGGGATTACAAGCATGCGCCACCACGCCCGGCTCTAGAACTTCTTAACCCATAACGTTAGGACTCCTACCACTTTCCTTATGAAAATGACATTTTATTAACAATTCATGAAATGTGGCAGTATTTTTCTCCCACACCCTTGGGCTGTTGGATTGCTACTTGGGGAATCCAAGTAGAGTTACTGACACAGAAGTTGCTTGTGAAATCTTATTTATTTTATTTAATTAATTAATTTATTTATTTTTGCGGTACTGGGGATTGAACCCAGGGGCATTCTACCTCTGAGCCACACCCCCAGCCCTATTTTCTATACTTTTTATTTTGAAACAGGGTCTCACTAAGTTGCGGAGGCCTCACTAGGTAGCAGAGGCCTCACTAGGTAGCAGAGGCTGGCCATGAACCCAGATCTTCCCGTCTCAGCCTCCCAAATGCTGGGGTGTTACAAGCGTGCACCACCGCGCCCAGCTTGCTCGTGAAATTTTAGCCTAGAGAGACCCTGAAATCATCCAGCCTGAAATGATAGGTCTCATAGTTACGGGGCCTGAAGCTGCACCCTCTGTCTGGCACGGTAGTTATTTATAGCACCTAACAGTTCACACAGTGATTAAATGCAGGATGAATAAATGTAGAGCAGTGCACTTTGGAATCGTCTGCGACACTGTGAGATTCGTCTTTGTAAGGTAGGGATGGTGTCACTGTCATCGTGTTTTTCTTTCTTGTGTCAGCACCTTATGGTGATAAGTATGTAGTTGATAAGCTTTCAGAGCTCATGAGTGGGGAACTCCTAGGTTATGGCTCGTAGGAAGCTTGGTTATCAAGGAGGTCTTGGGAATATTTTAGACATATTAAGATCTGAATAAAAGAAATCATTCTAAATTTGGAAAATAATAGCTCTAATTTTGACAAGAATGTATTTAGCAGGCCAATTCTGAGGTTTACCAGGTATGCCTGCTATTTATCATATGTTTGAGTCATTAGTTTGTTGATTTTTTTTTTTTTTAACCTCATTGTGCCTTAGTTGGCTGACTTGTACATCATGGATAATAGTAGTCCCTCTGATCCATAGTTTTACTTTCTGTGGTTTCAGTTACAGTCAACCACAGCCTGCAAATATTAATGGAAAGTTCCAGAAGTAATTATCATAAGTTTTCAAGTGTTGTTTTGAGCAGTGTGGTAAAATCTCACGTTGTCCTGCTCTGGCCTGTCAGGATGAAAAGCATTCCTGCTTTTCACTGTATCCCCACTGTATGTGCTACCTGCCCAGTGGAGTTGAGAGAAAAAGATGACATTCACATACCTTTTGTTACAGTGTATTGTTACAATAGTTCTATTTTTATTGTCGGCTATTATTGTTAAGCTTTAACTATGATTAATCTATAAGTTAAACTACATCAGGAGTACTTATAAATAGGAAGAAACATAGAATTATGTAGGGTTCAGTATTATCCAAGGAATCGGGCGCCCAGTGGAGGCCTTGGGATATACTCCCTATGGATAAAGGAGGACTGCTGTGGTCCTATCAGAGGGTCATTGTGAGACTTCATGGGTCTCACAACATGAGAAATGTTTAGAGCAGGACTCAGCACATAGAAAACACTCAAAATGGTGGCTTTAAAAAAAAAAATAGACAAGGTACCAGCCATCCTTTGAAAGGGTGAGGAATGGAAGTCCATTATATAAGTCCAATATATAATACTTACAGTATTATAGTTAAGGAAATTTCCTTAACTTTATGACCTTAGGACAAATTTAAACTCATTCAAACATAATGTATTCTTTAGAAATTTTGTACATCATGATATTATAGGGATTGTTTTTAATGCTTTTAAAGAATTAGCAAAAAAAGTAATCATGTGGAATTAGAAATTTATTTTAGTTTCTTGTGGGTAATAACATAAGATTCTATTGAGTAACAAGGTGATGGTTTTGTCTGTGGGTCTTTTTTTTTTTTTTTTTTAAGAACTAACTTATTTTTCAAGTGGGTCTTAAAATTTAAGCCCCAATTAATTGCATATAGCTTTCTGATCCAAGACTGACCTTAAGCACTAACTCAAAGAACATTTGATTTTATTTTCCCGTGGCAGTTCAATAACATTAGACCTGTTGTCTTCATTTGTCCCTTTTCTTTAATCTCCAGTATCCTGCATATTTCTATTGTCCCCCTGATTACATGCTTTTGTGAGACAATTACCAACTGCGTGATTGCAGAAGGAATTACAAAACATACCACGAGCTCTCTGTAGGCGATTCTTGCCGATTTATTAGAACTGCTTAATAGTTTAGAAGTTCATATAGATTGCTTTTTGCTATTTCAAATGCAGGGTAGGCAAGAGAGAAAGCGTGTGTGCTAACCTAGCGTTGCCCTTGTGTTGCGCCCGAGTAGGGAATCTGATAAGAGTGATTTCTTTTCCTTAAGACCAATTAAGCCTTTACATTTGAAAAAAGACTGGGAAATTAAAGCCTGGTTTATAATCTGTACACAATGCAGATAGTGGCACTTCTCTGAATTATCACTATGATTCTGGCAAGCAAATATAAGAAACTACTTGAAATTCCTGCTCTGTTAGATGCTGTAGCAGATTTGAATGGTGTTGACCATAATTCTCCATCTGTCTGCCTTAATTAGTTTTTTGTATGGTGCGTTTAATTGGGTTTCAGTCATTCCTTGCAGAGTGCTAATCTGTTTGTAGGCAGTGTTCCTCTTACCATTGCAGCTAGCTCTTCCTTGTCTCGCTCAAAATGGCAGCCTTCCTGAAAAATCAAATATGTTTTGAAGCTATTTTCTCAGTTCCCGGGTCTAAATCCCATGCTCATACCAGTTACTTGAATGGCAGATCTGAGTTTTGTCTCCTGAATTGAAATAGGTCAGCAAATTACTGTGTAGAACACCGCAGACATTTAGATATTGAATGAGTGTGAATGAATGAATGAATGAATGAATGAATGAATGAATGAATTTCACCTGTGGTAGTTGATTGTCCATCCACTATTGATATTTGTGGGTCTTAGGAAGAAGCTGCCCAAGGAAATGCGACTTCAGGCCATGTGGCTGATCAACCCACAGTTTTGTCGTCTTTCAGTTGACTGGTAGATGTGTCCTAACAGGTGACATTTCACAGATTGCCTGACAAAAGGTCCTTTTTCAACTTCTGGATCTGAAAGTTGTTGTTTAGATATTCCGAAAAATGATTGGATATTAATAATTTTTCATTTCAATGGCTTCTGAGAATATCAGGACTCCATTTGAAGTTAGGACTGTGTCCAAACACCTGTATTACATGGTGTAGGTAGCAATGATGGTCACATCATTGTGGTGCTGCAGAGAGTGGTGGAACCTTCTGGACTCTCTTATTGTTCCCCTGGGCACTCACGTGAGAGGATGGGTACCTAGGCTTGGCATAAAGTCTTTTCAGAAAAAGAAGCCATGATTTAGGCCTCTTGAGTGCAGACCCTAACACTAGTGTTAAGCAGCCTGAGAATGTGGTTGTAACCTCTTCGCCTTAGAAGTCAGCCTTAGACAGTTTAGTTATTTCTACTCAAATAGTAAGGATGCTAATAGCCATTTAAAGTCCAAACTTCAGAAGTCATCAGGCAGGAGATTCTTGTTGAGTGACCACCTTGTGCCCGGCATCGTGGGATTCACTGAAGATGCTACTTGGAAGGTTCTTAGAAGATATCCAGACATAATGTTTTGGCTGAGTTAAAGGGGAAATAGACACCAACTCTAGATCTACATCAATGATGATTAGTGCTCCGAAGTGGTTCTGTATTTTTGGTCAAGCTATTCTACAAAGAAGGCAGATTTCACTGTTTTGATCAACAGGTGTAATTTGATGTCAGTGGCATTCATCTAGTTGATATATGTCTCAGTAGTTTTTATTTATTTATTTTTTGCAGCACAATAATGCCAAGGTTAGATAATCGTCAAAACTTGTAATTATATTTAATGACTTAATTTCAATTATTACTGGATATGTTTTTGAACACGAACAATTTTAAACGACAAAAAAGTCTGCTTAAATGTTTCCTTTCTGTCTCATTCCTAAGCAAAAGATGGCACTTTAAAAAAAAATATTTTACCTCTTTGCTGCTTATCTTTCGAATATGGGTGTCTTCCAACAAGAAAAATCATCGCTGTGATCTCTTTTTCAAAACAGGCTGGTTTCTTTGACATAGTGTGTACTGTGATTTACAAAAACATCTTTGAGGGAAAGATGAGTGATTATTTGGACAAGGTACAAAATTGCATTTTTAAAAGGCCTTGAGATATCCAAGTTTATTCTTATGTAGATACATGACAAAACTACTTTAATGTAGGTAAATCATTACTGAATGCCATGCTACAAATTTGATCTTAATTATTACAACTTATTTTTTCTCATGGGATCTTTTTACTTTAAGCAAATAAATAATTTTTTTAAAAGTGTTGTCACCTGGTAACTGTTAACTGTAGTAAATTAGTGGTGTTCTTCAGCTGTCTGAAAAGTGACTTATTAATTACATGGTGCAATCTAAGTCACAAAAATAGGAATTAAGCTGTTTTCTTGATACCTAAGATGATTTCTGTGTGTGTTCTTTTGAACAGCTGAGGAGGTCACAGATCTGAAGAGGCAAGCAGTAGAAGAGATGATGGATAGAATTAAAAAGGGAGTTCATCTTAGACCAGTTAATCAGACAGCCAGACCGAAGGCAAAGGTATGTGGTGACCGCGTGCTCTTTCTTCCCTCCATATTTCTTCTTTAAGTGTAAAAGTTTGAGGTGTGATGAAAGCTACATCAGGACTGACTGTCTAGTCTTGGGATAAAGCTAATGTGTCCTGAAAGCTTTCACGCTTCCTAGAAGCATGCTTCAGGAGGATTCTGTGGACCCATGGTGGACCTACATCCGTACAGAAAGTAAGCCGTCTCCCCCAAAGGGACTTGGCTATGAACTGTCATATCAGACAGTTAACAACTATTGCTTTCTTTCTTTTCTTTGACTCCTGGCTCTTTTGTGTAATTCTATTGAGTATCTACTTTGTGCCAAGTACTGTTGTAGGCCCCAGAGGGAGGAGGAGGGGGTTACGGAAGTAAACAAGACCAACAATACCCTTGCCTAACTGAGGCTGTAGAACAGAACTAAGTGTAGAACTAATAGGTCGAGTGCTGGCCTCTCCTGAGTGAGTGGTGAGCACTGTTGCCGGAGACAGGACCTGGCACTACCATCAGCCTCCCCACACCTTCTTTTTTTTTGCAGTACTGAGATTGAACCCAGTGGCATTCTGCCTCTGAGCACACCCCCCGCCCTATTCATTTATTTATTTATTCATTCATTCATTCATTCATTTAGAAACAGGGTCTCACTAAGTTGTGGAGGACCTCACTAAATTGCCGAGATTGGCCGCAAACCTGTGATCCTCCTGTCTAAACTTCCCAAGTACTGGGATTACAGGCATGCACCATCACGCCCAGCTCCTCCCTGCCCTTTTTCCTATACAAAATGGGGACAGCACTAGCTCTCTCTGACTCACTAGCTGTTGTCAGGATCAAATGGATGAGAGTGTAAAATCTCTTTAAAATGTGGGGTCTGAGCGCCACCTTGAAAAGAATACATTTTTATGACTTTCATGTCACAACTATTATGGAAAGAATAAACAAAATCAAACTATTGCTGGAGAAGAATGCAGTGTCATAAGGAAAGAAGATTAGTTTGGAGAAGAAAATGTTGGAAACTTCTTAAACCATGAACAGTATTCCGCAGGTCCTTTCATTTTCACAAGATCACTCTGGGCCCTTCCTTTCCTCTGTGAATCTCACAACAGTCATGCATTGTTTAATGCCAACTCAAAACCTGCAAAAGAACTGCACAAGGATCAGTGGACGACTAAGCTTTCCGCTGCAAATCCTTAAACTGTGTAGCTCTAGTGCTGAATGACCAGGCCAGTAACCCTGAAAACAAACGGCCACTGTAAGCTCGTGTCCAGGACTCTTCCCCCAGTGCCATTGACGATTTCCCAAAGGCTTCTGCGTTCAGGGCAGCTCAAGTGGCATAGCAGCACTTTTGAGTGGGCATTTATTTAAAAGATAAAGGGAGCCAGGCATGGCACACGCTTGTAATTTTAGTACTAGGGAGGCTGAGACACGAGGATTGTGAGTTACAGGCCAGCCTCAGCAATTCAGGGAGACTGTTTCAAGATAAAAAAATAAATAAATAAAAAGGGCTGGGATATAGCTTGGAGGTAGAATGCCCCTGAATTCCATCCCCAGTGCAATACAGTAAAAAAAGAAAAAGTTATAGTCATCACATGTACAGTTTTCCTGCATAAGTCAAGCCCACCTTGAGAATACTAATTTATATATGTGTATGTATATATATATATATGTATGTATATATATATATATTAGTTTTTGGTACTAGGGTTTTAACTCAGGGACATTCTATCTCAGAGTTACACCCCCAGCCCTTTTTATTTTGAAACAGCGTCTAAGTTGCTGAGACTGGCCTCAAAATGGAGACCCTCCTATCTCAGCCTCCCAAGTACTTGGCGAGAGTACAAGTATAAGCCACCATACCCAGCTAACTGCGTATTTTTAAAATTCCTTGATACTGCGCTTGGCATTGGTATGGTTGAAATTAGCATCTTAGAGCTATGCCTGACACTGTATAATTCACAGGAAACTTAGGCTGTGGAGTTGATACCTTAGTGTAATTTTTCCCCATCTTCATTTTTTTCTAAAATGAAACAGGGTCTTATTCTTCTATTATCTTTTGAGCGGAAAGGCACCTGGGTTGCTGTTGATTGCCTCCCAGTGCTTGGCAAGAGACTCGGACCTCACCTGTTGCCTGGGAAGGAGAGGCTCCAGGGGCTCCTGCCACTGCGTCTTACAAGTTTCCTCATCACCTTGATTCTTTGTAAAAGGAAGTGGTACAGAGGAGAGCAGAGGTCTTTCCCCAGCTGTTTTACATGAAGGCCCCAGGCTCAATTTACCCTTCATTAAGTTAGTCCACAGAGCTGGGTGTGGTGGTACCCCGCTTGTAATCCCAGTACTTAGGAGACTGAGACAGAAGGATCGCAGGTTCGAACCCAGCCTTAGCAACTTAGTGAGACCCTGTTTCAAATAAAAGAATAAAATCAGGCTGGGGGTGTATCTCAGAGGTAGAATGCCCCGGGGGTTCCATCCCCAGTACCACCACCAAAAAAAAGTTAGTCCACAGAAATTTAGGTATTATGGGGCAAGCAGAGATTGCCCAGATGTTCATTTGAAATTATTTTGTTCATGGTGTAGCCAGAGGAGAACTGGGCTTGGCCTTAAGATACCTGCCTCAAATTCTATCGTCCACATGCCTGGTGTTTCTCCTGAGATGAAGCGATTAGGTTGCACTCCCCTGAGGCCCCTAACTACACTGAGACCACGGATGCTAACCTCCTGTAGGCCACTTTCTCCCTGGTCCCTGCTCTCCCCCCAGGGCCTATCGTGAGATTCATAAAACAGGACATCCCCGTCCCCTGTAAGCCGGCCTTCACCTCGAGCTGTTGGAGCTGAGAGAGGTTTTTGCCCAACACTTGCTTTCTGCCTCGCACTGCCTTCTCTTTCTTCCTCACTTGCTGGCGGAAGTCCAACTGTGCCTGTGGAAAACGTTTTATTGTAAAGGATTCAAAATCATTTGGAATCAAGACTTTAAAATCTGGTGTTTTTACCAAATCATGCCCATCCAGGGAGTAACCAAGAGGTATTGAGATGACATTTACAAGGTGGCAGTGTGAGTCCTTTTGCTTTTGGTAGGAAACCTTTCCCCCAGTACAGCATGTGGATTAGGGGGAAAGGTTTCTGGGTGTGGGAGGGATTAAGGCACCCCACACCAAGAGCCCCAAGCCATTCCCCACTCGAGAAAGTGGCCCATTCCTAACCCCTTTTTCTCTGGAATATAACCACATGGCTCTTTACACCGGCTCCCACTTCCCTTCATAAACTTCTTCTATTCCTGTATTTGTGCTTTCCATTTGAATTCTTTCTCTGGGAAGAAGCAAGAACCAAGAAAGGAATTACTGTCCAGTAACATACGGGATTACTGCCTGGTAACACTTTGACTATAACTTCTAATTTTCAATTTAACTGACACTTGTGAGCACTAGCATGGCTGATGTGTTTTCAAACTTTAAGGCACAGACCTAATTAAAAAAATGTATACAGCCCTACATTATCACCACGTAAGCAATCAACAGTTAGCCATATAAAATCATTAGCAGCTGGGCATATGCCTATAATCCCAGTGCTTGGGAGGCTGAGACAGGAGGATCAAAGTTTTGCAGACAGTCTTAGCAGGTAAGCAAGACCCTGAACAACTTAGTGAGACCGTGTCTCAAAATAAAAAATAAAATTGGGCTGGGCGGATAGCTCAGAGGTAGAATGCCCCTGGGTTCAATCCCTGGTACAAAAAAAAGGAAAAAAAAAAAAAAAAAAAAACATCATTAGTGATTTAAAACTGAATTACTAGTAATCTATTTTTCTTTTTAAAATTGTAGCCAGAATCTTCGAAAGGCTCTGAAAGTGCAGTGAATGAACTAAAAGGGATTCTGGTAAGAATAGATACTGGTTTATTGTTTAGTTGATGGAAATACGTTTATAATCTGTATCGTCATGAGTCTTTGTTGCTGGTATGTTTAATTTCTATTTATAATTGGCCTCATTTCTTTTGACAGTTTGATTGTCCTTATGCATTCCTCCGTCACACGTGCTAACCATGAATCAAATATCACTTGGCTGTTTCTGTTCTAGGAGAGGGGTGACCCTTTCACCAAACTCTGGTCTCCTGTTCTCGCCCTCTAATCCTGGCTTTGTAGCCTGAGGGTCAAGGGTCTGGCCATGCATGAGGATCAGTCTGTGTGTATGAATAACAGAACTGCAATAGCTGGGCAGTGTCTTGCATGGATACTGCTTTCCTTTGAGGCAGGAAAGTGGAATTCTTGATACCATCACGTAAAGCTGAGTTCCCACCCAAATGTATTCCTCTCCGGGGCCACAGTCTGCTTTTCGCCACAATTATCTGATGAGAAATCTGAGGATAAAGCTGGATGTGGTGGTGCACACTTGTAATCCCAGTACTTGAGAGGCTGAGACAGGAAGATCTGGGTTCTTCTCACTACGTAGTGAGGCCCTTTGCAACTTAGTGAGACCTGTTTCAAAATAAAGAACAAAAAATAGGGCTGTGGGCTAGAATGCCTCTGGGTTCAATCCCCAGTACTGCAAAAAAGAAAAAGAAAAAAAAAAAAGAGGATAAGATAAGAATCCCTTTCTTTCAGTTAGAGATTTCATTTTCTTTTCTTTTGGGGGGGGGTGATACTGGGGATTGAACCCAGGGTCATTCCGGAATACCTCTGAGCTACACCCTCAGTCCTATTTTTTATTCTTCATTTTGAAACAGGGTCTCACTAAGTTGCAGAGGGTCTCACTAAGTAGCTGAGGGTGGCCGAGAACCCAGATCCTCCTGTCTCAGTCTCCCAAGTACTGGGATTACAAGTGTGCGCCACCACGCCCGGCTCTGGGATTTTATTTTCTAAAGACAATTCACAGCCCTTGTAGAACGTGCAAGTGCCCATCACTGGGCCTATTTCTTTTTCCCAAGCGGGAACTTTTGCCATTGGAGGAACCCTGGTCCTCTGGCCTCTCCTGCAGTGGCTGTCAGAGACAAATGCCTCCTGTAGGAAGTGCTTCAGACACCGAGCTTTATTTTTCAGACCCCGTTCCAGCCCCAATCCCAGTTATTATACACAGTAAGTCAACAAATGTGGGGAGGGGGCGGGACTAAACACTCTTCTGTTTGTTGTTACTGTGCTAATTACACTTTGCATGTAGACATCCACATAATGGTGGTAAACAAAATTATTTTCAGCAAGCATGTCTTTAAACAGTAGACTTAATGCAGAATGGCTTAATTAGTTTGCTTTAGTTTTACGTGAGTGGGGATTAGCCCTGAAGAGAGGTGTATCACTGGCTAACAGTGGTGGTCCACCTCCGGAATTCAGGATTAGAACCCCTGAAAAGGGATGTTGTTATTATCTAATGGATTCTTTGAGCAGAAGATTTTGTTATCCAGTGTTCTGTTAAGGAGCACTCCTTTTGACAGACCCTTTTGTTGTCTCTGCATTGTAATGCTAATTAATGTTGATGAAGATGTTCCCTGGAGCTTTGTGAGGTACTGGAGAGCAGTGAAGGCCTAAACCAGACTGTGGCTCTTTGCAAATTTGGTTTATTTTTTAAAAATCAGACATCATATGAGATGCATACATATGATAATACTTGATTAGACAGGACACTCCACTCCCTGGTCAGGCCGGATGGCAGCTAGTTTACAGTGTTAACTTTTTGGCACAGGGCTGCAAGGGGGGCTTCCTGCATGCAGAGCAAGTACTCTGCCACTGAGCTCCGCCCTCAGCCCCAGCGTTACTCGTGAATATCATATTCACTGTAATTTTGTGCCACTCCAAAGAGAGAAATTTATAAAATTATTTAAAAATTGTAAACACCTTAATAATATTTTTCTTACTTGCCAATTGCCTACATCCTTCCTGCCCTGGATGTCATATTCAATCTCTCTGCCTTATTTGGCGTTCATGTTCTCTAGTTAGTGGTTATTATTTAGAGAATATTTTTTAAGTTTGTGTGTGTGTGTGTGTGTGTGTGTGTGTTACTGAGGATGGAACTCAGGGGCATTCTACCTCTGAGCTATACCCCCAGCCCTGATTTATTGTTTATTTTGAAGCAGGGTCTCACTGAGTTGCAGAGTGCCTCACTAAGTTGCTGAGGCTGGCTGCGAACCTGTGATCCTCATGTCTCAGCCTCCCAAGTACTGGGATTATAAGCATGTGCCACCATGCCCAGCTGTATCAAGTATTTTTTAAAAAATGGAACTCATGATTCTCTCCCCTGCTCTTTTTTACTAAATGGCAACTCTTCTCTACCTCAATAGAAGTTTTTTTTTTTTTTGAGGGATGATAGACCACTTGTAACTCTCAGTCATCCTGGGTCAGGAAAGTGCGTACATTCTGTTAAGAGAGAGAACAAGCATTAAGCGTGGCCTGCTTCTTGATGTTTCTTGCTGGAGTTCAGACTATAAGGATCATCAGAGTTAGCCCCCAGTAAAATACATGACACCAACTTCACAGTCATGGCAAATAAGAAACAAATATGAAAAAAATATATATATACAAAAAGCCTACAGTTTTATATTGTGTGTGTGTGTGTGTGTGTGTGTCTCACTGAGGATTGAACACAGGGGCATTCTACCTCTGAGCTACACTCCCAACCCTATTTTAATTTTTTATTTAGAAACAGGGTCTCGCTAGATTGATTGAGAGTCTCACTACTTGCTGAGGATGTCTTGGGACCTGCGATCCTCCTGTCTCAGTCTCCCAAGTACTGGGATTACAAGCGTGTGCCACCACACCTGGCTAAGAGTCTACAGTTTTACCCTGGAGAGTATTTTATAGATTAAAATTGTACAATTCATTTCTCACAGTCACACAAAGGTTTTGAGGTTTAGGAAGGGAAACCTCTTAGAAGTCATCCCTGTTATTTAAAAGCCACTCCAGTTGCAGTGGCGATTTCTGAAGAATAAATCAATACAAATTAATCTAAGTGTCTCTTCTCAAGTTTGTTTGGCTCTAAACCAAAGAAACCAAGGCAGCTTTCAGCAAATTCTCTTATGGTCTTTTAAAAACATTTTCAGTGTTTCAAAGTATATCAGAATTTTTTAACAGTTAATTTTGCCACCTAACAATTAACCAGTCTGATGAACATTTAATGAGCATGGAGACCAAGATTATTAAATGATTGTGGTAGTGTAAAGTAGAAAGAGTCCTGGCTTGAAAATGAGCAGATCTAAGTTCTAGGTCCAAGCCTGTTGCTGACCCTGCTACTCACTGAGTTTGAATTCTCTTTGTAAAGTGAAGGAGTTGTGTGTCCCACCTGAGTCAATTTCTTATTTTCATACTCGATGATTCTAATTACAGATAACTAAGATAATCTTGGGTACTTTATCAAGCAGAGCTCTTCATCATTTGAGAGTTGAGAAATCTGTCTTCAATAATTGCCTGCACATTTAAAATGTACTTACACCTTAGCCAGACCAGTCACATCAGATCAGGGAGGAAATGGAGAAGGAAGTTTGGAATTCAAGGGTTAGAACTTGGAAAATGGCTTTCTTCAGTGTCAGGTATGACAGGGGATGGCACGCTACAGCCAGGAATTTGGGGAAATGATACTGTTGTCCACATGAAAAACTAGAGAATATTGTGAAAAGTAAATTCAGGAGTAAAAGATATCGCCCCCACCCCCCCCTTTTCTGTGAACTAACTTCAGCCACTGGGAAAAATCATACAGTGTCCTTGACATTCAAACAATATAGTTTTATAAGTTATTTCAGTAGTGATAACTGCAAGTTTTTCAAATATCTGTGAAGAAATGATACAGACGGTAAGTTTTTAAAAATTTTAAAGGCAAATGACATGAGGGATAGTTATTCTAGTAATTCTTCTCATGTGTACCCAAAGTGGCTGGAGTTGTGTGTTCTTTACTTTGCCGGTGTCAATTATCTCTTACTGTATTTCTCTTCGATGAGGAGATACAGACCTGCAACTTTCACTAGGTACACCAAATCATCTCATTTTAAAATTAAAGCCATTGTGGTATTACACATATTGTGATTTTCCTTTTAATGTATTTTATGAATTTTTGCAATACATGTAAAGCAAAAAGAGATACTTCTGGGGGCAAAGTATCATATGCTTAATTAGAATACGAGCCTTATGTAAGTATTTTACACATGACTTGGTTAGGCAGCTGATGACAAAATAATATGATCTCCTAATTTTGTCACTGTGTCTTTTCTATAGCTGCAAGTAAGTAGGAAACAAAAAAGCTTTTCCTAAAGAAAACAACATAATCTGTCACTTGAGATTTGTAACCATCTGGCTTTACAAGGAACTTTTTTTTTTTTTTTGTCATTTCATGGGCTAAAGAAGAAACACAGGTTACCATTTTTAGCCAGTAGTATCCTTAGAATCCTTTTGGAAGTTGGTGGTGGGGAGGGTACAGGAGCCAGGCAGGTGCTTAGCAAGGGCAGCTGTCACCAGGACTGGCTCAGTGGACAAAAGCAGCCTTCTAGCTCTGCCGTGCAGTCTGGCAAGTTCTACTAGACTTGGGGTTCTTTTGTCCTTTGATCAGGAGATTGTGGTTCTCCTACTTCTGCCCCCCAAGCCTGTGGCACAGCTGGCCATTTCAAAGAATAGTGGGCATCCCTTCTGAAAACCTTGTAACATTGAAGAGCTAAATCCTTACGTATAATCAAGGAACAGTCCATCACCCATGTTCTGTGCCAACCCTTGGCCAGAGGTGGAGATGTCGCATACTTGCAGAGGGGCCAGGCAGGCAACCTTTCTGTGGGTCATTGTCATCTTGGAAGCCAATGCCAGTTTCAGTAAGTACAGCTTGATGGCCCCTCTTGTCTCCTTTAGCAGCTTCTGGGCCCTGAATAACACAGTCACCGTGTCCTTTGTTGGGAGTATAGAATTGGATGCGTCCCTGTGTGATTACAACTTTCCTCTTGCACACCGAAGTCCAGGTGTGCCCAGGGCAGCCGTTCTTTGAGCGGGCCACTGGAGAGCTTCACGGCCTCCTTGGCAGCCACACTCTTGTCACCAGGTGTGCAGCGAGGGTCACTCTTGGAAGAATCGGCTGCACATATTTTTAGTGCTGCAAGGATTTGGGTTCAGCAGCTCATGGCTGCCACGTCAAGATATCCTTTCAAGGTGAGTGTAACATACCCGTCTTCTTCTCCACCCCATCCACACGCATCAGAATCTTAATGGACATTGGGCAGGTGCCTTCTCTCCGCTGAATTCCACACAGGTATTCTTGTTCCACTCTTCTGATATGAAGCCAGCGTCTACATCCCCAGGGACATCTTCTTAAATGACCCAACACTCCGTGGTGGTAGAGCGTGTGCATATTCAAAAATATGTGTATTTGCATATAAAAATGTATGCAAATTTGTTTTGTTTCCTAATTTTCTTCAAATTCTGGTAATGTTTTGTTGGTTTGATTATTATATTCTTTTGTGTATTGTATTGAACATTAACCTTTTTGTTTGTTTGTTTTTGTTTTGTTTTCACTTTAGGGGACACTTAACAAATCCACTAGTTCAAGAAGCTTAAAATCTCTTGACCCCGAAAACAGTGAAACTGAGTTAGAAAGGATTTTACGTCGCAGAAAGTTGACAGCAGAAGCAGATAGCAGTAGTAAGCTGTTTGACTTCTCCATCCTCTTCCTCTTCACCTCTGAAACCTCTTCCTTTAAGTCCCCTTTTAACATGAAATCATCTTTTGGAAATTATTGTGACAATTTTACTTTTAATATGAGTGAGAAGTATTGGATGGGCAAGGGTATTTATGGACACCTTGTTAGAACTCTTACGTCATTTCATTTCTTGGTATGTTTACTCTTTTTTATTAGTAGGCAATCAGGCACTTACAGATCTGGGCTGTTTAACATGTAAAGACATTCAGGATGGGTTTGGACATGAAGAGGTGCAGGCTCTGAAGCCAGACTGCCTGAGTTCGAATCCCAGCTCTGCAGTTTACCTGCTTCTTGTCCTCAGGCAAACTCCTCAGTCTTTCTGTGCCTCCTTCTTTATCCGGAGAGGGAAGATAATAAAAGCACAGCTTCATAGGATTATGATCCAGGTTAAGTAAGTCAGTACATGAAAAGCACTTAGCCCTGTGCCTGACACAAAATAAGCACACGATAATTAGTAGGTTTAATGGTAATTACACATCAGTTAAAAAATGCAGATAAACCATCTTTACTCTTCATAGCCATTTAGTTCCTGTCTGCCTGTGAACCAAGCAGATGAGAAATTTCCAGCTCATTGCAAACTGCCAGTGCACCACCTGAACAAGGCCTGGGCTCACAGTTAGCCAGCTATGAGGCTCAAAATCCGTTCCAGAACTCACCAGAACTCACTTTATGTGTCTCCTGTTGTTTTTGTCAGCTTGGCGATGGGAATTAGCAGAATCTTTATGAGGTTTTCTCCTTGTGGTCAGGTAGGAGCCTGGCTTTGAAAAACTCCTGCAAAATAAAATCAGTCAGCAACCATAGCTTAGTGGGTTGGATCTGTGAGGATCCACCAGGTTGATTCCAAAAAGTCTTTTGTTACTCTTAAATCTGCAAAACACCGAGCATGTTGACCAAATTTAATTTGCTAGAATATTTTCAAGATGGAATTTTCATGAAAAAGCTCTAGTTTCTACATAAGGATACATCCAAACCATTTGGTGAACTGGTTTTTCTAATCAATATCCAGAAAACACCAAACAAGCTTTGTTATAAAGACATGAAACCTTTGTTGTTGTTGTTGTTGTTATTATTATTGTTTTTAAATCAGCAGGTTCAGCAAATTCTGCTGTTAAAATCCTGCAAGGACTCTTCTTCCCACCCCCAAAATAACCACCTCAGGAAAATTAAAGGGGCATCATGAGACATTCTGTCTGCAGTTGCTTTACAAGCATTTGCACAGCCTCTGTGTGTTGTTGTTCATCCTGGGACTTGTGCTGGAATCAGCCTTCCCTCATTTTGCCCTTGCTGGGGTGTTTTTGTTTTTGTTTTTACAGTACTGGGGATTGAGCCCAGGGGCATTCTACCTCTGAGCCACACCCCAACCCTATTTTTTATTCTTTATTTTGAAAAAGGGTCTCACTAAGTTGCAGAGAGCCTCACTAAGTAGCTGAGGCTGGCCATGAACCTAGATCCTCCGGTCTCAGTCTCCCAAGTACTGGGTTTACAGGCGTGTGCCACCATGCTCGGCCTACTCCTTGGTATTTGAAGATTTTGTAGATGACATTTTATTTATTTATTTATTTATTTATTTATTTATTTATTTATTTATTTTCAGTACTGGGGACTGAACCCAGGGCATTCTACCTCTGAGCTACACCCCTAGTCCTATTTTTTATTCTTTATTTTGAAATAGAGTCTCACTAAGTTGCAGAGGGCCTCACTAAGTAGCTGAGGCTGGCCTCGAACCCATATCCTCCTGTCTCAGCCACCCAAGTACTGGGATTACAAGTATGCGCCACCACGCCCGGCTCTAGATGACATTTTAGAGTGCAGTGATTTGCATTTCATGCTTTGCTGTGGACCTTTTTGTTCCTCCAGAAGCATTCTTTCTTTATTCACGAATTTGGGCAAACATATACAACACTATTTCAGAGTTAGTTTTCAATGAAACAAATGAGGAAACATTTTCATTTTAGTCACTATGGCAATAAGAATATTTCTAAGAATGGAGAAAGGGACATGGTTTGGAGGCCTGGTGAGACTTGCTCATTCATTCATGGGATTGAACCCAGGGGCATTCTACGTCAGAGCTACATTCCCAGCCCTATTTTATCTTTATTTTGAAACAGGGTCTTGCTAGGTTGATAAAAGTCTCACTATTTGCTAAGGCTTGTCCTCAAACCTGTGACCCTCCTGTCTCAGCCTCCCAAGTACAGGGATTACGAGCGTGCACCACCACATGCAGCTCATTTTTATTTTATTTTATTTATTTTTGTGTGTGTGTGTGTGGTAATGGTGATTGAATGCAGGGGCATTCTACCTCCAAGCTACACACCAGCCCTGTTTTTTGTTTGTTTATTTATATTTGTTTTGAAACACGATCTCATTAAGTTGCTGAGGGCCTCACTAAGTTGTTGAGGCTGGCTTTGAACCTGCAATCTTCCTGTCTCAGCCTCCCAAGTACTGGGATTAGAGGTGTGCACCACCACGCCCCACTGAGCATCTTTCATTTTATTTTACTACATTCTGCCAATGGATAAATATTCAGTGCCTCATTTGAGGGAAATTAGAATTAAAGCTCTAATTTCAATAGAAACACTAACACAGGAATAGAGAAGGAAGAACAGCTTGGTGAGGTGAAGAAGAAATATATTAAGGGAATAACTTGTAATCAAGCAGAATTTTTCTTTGAGCTTCCTAGTAGCCAAAGAAAAAGGGAAATCATAAACAGACAAGCTCTCATCATCGACAAAAGAAATCGTACCATTTTTTTTCCGGTGGCACGGGCATTTTCCTAGCATCCAACTAGAAGAGGCACTTGCCATGTGTCTCTTTTTCTAAAGGTCAGAATTTCAAAGTGGACATTCCAGGAGCAAGAATAAGGAGGTAGCCACTGCCTGCAAGTTGCATGGTGGGAGAGAAAGGAGAGAGGAGTCCTTGGTGAGGTGCCACAGGTGCACTTGAATCTGACGCTGCATCTGCACACAAACAGTAGACACATGGGGTCAAAGGACGCGTCGTAAAGGAGGCCACTTGGGTCTTGCAGCGCACCAATCCCCGTTCCGTGGGTGTCTCCCCCATAGGTCAGCGGTGTACCATTTCTCTTGGTTTTCTCTTCTAGTCCTAACTGATACTCCCTTGGTTTCCCTGGCCTTGCAGCCTGCCAAACTGATAACTCAGAGAGTGCCAAGTGCCTCTTAGGAAACATTGGGTGCCTTAAGCAGAGTGCCACCAACAGTCATCTCAAACATGGCACATTTTTCTTTATTTCTTTTTGTATCCAAGAGAAATGCAAGCTGAGATCCCTACTCGCCCTCCTTTTTAATTGGCTTCAGTTGCAGAACAAGCAGCAGGTGTTGGTGTGGTCAGAAACAGATCTTGCCTTCCTACAAGGGCAGATTGCTTAAGGCTATCTAGTGCTGTCGACAGCAATTATCCAAGGGCAGAATAAAGCTGAGCTGAAGCCGATCTTGAGTTCCGCTTTAGATCTGGGTTTTCAGGAGCTTTCTCTCCTAGTCTTTCTGCCCTTCTCTCCTTGCTCCCACATATCCATGCAACATGTGGCTTAACACAGCTGCCAGGGAAAGGCCTTTTCAACCAGAACATTCAATACTGTCACCAACCTGTCTTGCCCACCTGGGAAGGAAGGCAGGAAGGCACACACTAGGGCTTTGTAGGCTGGGGCTTTCACCAGCCCAGAGGGGTTCTGCATCTCCCACAGGAACCATGGCCGAGGGGGATATCCAACAGAATGGTGGAACCATTTTCCAGTTCCACCTGGGGAGGTTTTTCAAATTCGACCTTCATTTTTTCTAGGATTGTTACATAATACAGTGGTCATACATTACACATATTCATAGCCAAGTGTAAGAATAAAATTCCACAGTAAATATATATGATCAGGGCAGTTTGGATTGTACCCACTAGAAGTTTCCATGTTGGGAGATGACCCAACATTATTATTTATTTATTTATTTTTGGCATTAGTTATTGAACCCAGGGGCATTCTGCCTCTGAACTACACCCCCCAGGCCTATTTTATTTCTTATTTTGAAACAGGGCCTCACTTAAGTTGTGGAGGGCCTCACTAATTTGCTAAGGCTGTCTGCGAACCTGAGACCCTCCCGTCTCAGCCTCCCAAGTACTAGGATACAAGTGTGCGCCACCACGCCCAGCTAACCTAACATTTTTTAAGGATAAAGAGATTCTCAACTTTAGTCCTCTTCTTAGTGGTACCTTTCAAGATTGTCCTCTAATTTTTAGGAATTGTCATTTAATTTGCATACTTGACTTATTTTATTAAATCTCTTTTTTTTGTTGTTTTGTTTCTTGGTTGTTGTTGTTGCTTTTATGGTACTGGGGATGGAACCCATGAGCATTCTACCTCTGGGCTATACCCCCAGGCCTATTTTTTATATTTTATTTGAAAACAGGGTCCCACTAAGTTGCAGAGGGCCTCACTAAGTTGCCGAGGCTGGCTTCGAACCTGCAATCCTCCTATCTCAGCCTCCCAAGTTCTGGGATTACAAGTGTGTGCCACCACACCCAGTTAAATCTCTTTCTTTTGAAAAGCATTCCTTCTGAAAAACTGCCCAGGGTAGAATCTTTCTACCTAAATTCAGAAAAAAGGTCCTGATGAGGCTTAGTTTTAGTGCCCAGAATTCTTAGACTGGTATGCCAGTAATTTCAGTTGCAAGCCCTGTGGTTGTTGTTAAATGCTATCCCAAAGAACAGAAAAGTCCAAAAGGTAAACAGCCAAACCCTTTGCCACTTAATTTTTGTAATCCTGTGCCTGTATTTTAAGAGGCAATAAATCCACTTACTTCTCATTCACATTAAAATTAAAATGTTCCTAAAAGCTGTTTAATGCTCAAGAAGCCTTCGTGTGCCTTTTAAAAAGACCCTTTTGACATCGTTCCATTTCTTTTTAAAGTGCAGAGCTGAGTTTTGGGGAAGAATTAACTCTTGAGAGGTGAAATGGTTCAAGCAGGGCTGTCAGAAAGCCATATTTTGGGAGAAGAAAAGGATTTTCACAATTCCAGTGTTTCTAAGGACTCTGGTCAGTGAGGGAACCAGGGCCTGGGGTTTTGTGGCTTCTGAAAGTTCTACACACAGTTTCTCAGCCTGGTCCCAGTGCATTAAAAGCAGTGGTATCACCAAATAAAACAGAGATTTCCAGTAGGAACATTTTTCAGCGTGCTCTGGGAATTTTGAACTAACTTGACCTTTTCACTTCTTGAGGGAGTTTCATCTAATCTATTTTTTTTCAGTACTATACTAATAAGCATCACACAGAATTATTAAACTTGAGGTATGTGTTTGGTTTTAAGGTCCTTCCGGGATATTAGCCACCTCAGAGTCCAAATCCATGCCAGTGTTGGGTTCTGTATCCAGTGTAACAAAAACAGCCTTGAACAAGAAAACTCTGGAGGCAGAATTCAACAGCCCGCCCCCCCAAACACCTGAGCCAGGTGAAGGGCCCCGTAACTTGGAAGAATGCACAAGTTTCAAGGTTACACTTCAGTAAGTAACGATGCTCTTTATTAAGTAGTATGTAGAAGAATCTGTAATGACTACCATGTTTTTCTTGAGTTTGTTTCTTTTGAGAGAGACTTTGATTTGGGCCAGCCAGTACTCTTCCTCCTTCTTTCCATGAGCCAACTTTTGCTTCTAGGCTCTCAGCTTAGAGATGATTCTTCAGATCCAAAGCAAATGGCAGATCTAAACAGAATTCCTTCCCCTAGACTGATTTGGCAACATGTCCTCCTTCTCTGCAAAAAGTTGACTTAATTCTGCATCAGAAGACAACTTGGTCTTTCTGAGTTAAATTGTTCATCCCTCTTCATGGTTCCTGAGCAGCTGAAGAAGGTACTAGATCTTTCGGATGCTGCTTTGAAGTGTGTGTTTGTACAGCCTGATTTTCTCATCCGCAGTGACAGATGTGCATGTGCCTTCAGAGTGGCCTATCCTGAGAATGAAAATGTGCCCTGTGAAGAGCTGTGTATATAGACTGGCTTCGGAGCAGCGCTTTGTCAGAGCGTTCTAGTGGAGGGTCAATTTGTTTTATAACAATGACGAGCTCTTTTTGAAATGAGTCTACAGTTTTGCTTTAGTTCTCTTGCCAGGATATCAGCCAGTTTGTCAGTAAAAGAAAAGGAAGAGGTGAGACAAATCAGATCAGCCGAATATTGTAATCACAGTTAATTAAACCTCTGATTTCCTGTACTGTCAAGAGAGAAAGAACCCCTTTTTGTGTGTGTGTAGCTTTAGCTGTCTTAGCTTAAAGGTGAAACCCGGACAAATGAAGTCGAAATTCAATTTGGATCTATTTTTGCCAACTGGTATTTTCTTCTCTTGCATTTCTCTCATTGGTACTGTTAACTCCCCTCTCCCCCCTCTTTTGGAATGAACGGCCTTCTTGGGTGATTTACAATTTTATCTAATTTCATTGTGTTTAAAAGACACATGACTGTGTCCCCCACAGTCATGTGCTTCCTTTCTTTTGACTAGAGTCATTTGCACAGTTCTAACAGAAAGATGATCTCTACTCATCCTTCATCTTTCCTATTAAATTTGTTTAACACCTAATTTGACATCAACAATCCGGCTACATTTGAACCAATATCCAGACACAAAAGCAATTTGGCTGAGACAAGTTAGTTTCTGAGAAATGCTTCAGTGTGTGTGTATATAGATTTTTTTTTCCCCCTTTACCATTTTACACAGATAATCTTAATCAGAAAATACTTCAACTCCTTCCTCCTTTTGTCTGCCTTTTATTCTCCAAAAGTAAGTGGAAATTACATTTCCAAGAAAGGAAATGAAATAATTGCAGGCCCAAGGTCTGCAAAATGTGTGTTGAATTGACAGTGAAAAGGATCTATGTGTTGTCAGACACAGTTGTTAGATGCCATAAAGGCCGATGTGAAGCTCAATTTATTTCTCATCTTGCTTGTTCAATGACTGCTTAAGAGACACATTTCAATTTAATTTATCTACTTAAAGCACTAATACAAATACTGTGTGCCGCTGTATTAACTTTTAAACTTTGTAATCTAACGCTGGATGATTCAGTTCTTCACATTCTTTAGTTGAAATAACTGCTGCCATGTATTTTCATATTGACAGCCATTTAGCAAATAAAAGAGTGCCTTTCTTTAAAAAATCCGTTTCCTAAAGTACAACCAGGCTAAAGGAATCTGAGAATTTTGTGTAGACACGGGGCAATTATTCATTTCCCAGACAGGCACACTTGATTCATTTATATTTAAACCTAGCTTTTTAAGCCGGGCGTGGTGGTGCACGCTTGTAATCCCAGCATTCGGGAGGCTGAGACTGGAGGATCCGGGTTCACGGCCAGCCTCAGCTACCTAGTGAGGCATTCCGCAACTTAGTGAGACTCGGTTTCAAAATAAAGAATAAAATATAGGGCTGGGGGTATAGCTCGGAGGTAGAATGCCCCTGAGTTCAATCCCCAGTACCACCAAAAAAAAAAAAAAAACAAAAAAAAAAACCCCTAGCTTTTTAATGACTTAAAGTTTAACTTAATGTACTTACCTGTAAGCTTTAAAAGCGAAAACTCACATTGTCAGGATCTCTTGAAACCGGTCTAGCTCCTGGAATGAGAAGGGATGTTTCCAGGGCTATTTCTGGCAAGCGTTGACTAACAAGTTCATACTGTTATACTAACCGTTAAGGGAGAGACAACTACATCATCCTGCAGCTTGTACTGGCAAAGCACTTGGGAGTCAGGTCAGCCATCAAAAAAATGAAACGACCCTTTGCTTTTTAAAAGCATCTTTGCACTCTAGTACTTGCACCTTTTTCTGATCTGTGGCAACACCACCACAGCATTGCAGGTGAGTGCACTATCAGCTCTTGACAGGAGTCAAGGTCAAGAGAGGAGGCCAATCACGGTGGCTTCTAATATACACAGCATTTCCGCACCATGTACGTGGGCATGTTTGTGCATGCAGGCATGCACACACACACACACACACACACACACACACACACACACACACACCAGCCTCTACTACTCTTACCTTCCTCCCTCCATTTGACCTCTTTGGCCAGGCCCCATTCCACTGTGGGTCCTTTGCCCCTGCTGTCCCCTCCCTGGCATGCGCTTCCCCGATGGCCTTGCATGGTTTACCCCCTCACCACAGATGGTTCTATGCTCAGATGTCATCTTGACTCTTGCAACCTCCCTGACCACCCTATTTAAAGTTGTAACCCGTCTTCCTCTAAACTCCAGTTCCCCTTGTCCTACTCCATTCCCCATAGCAGTTGTCACCTCCTAACAACATCCTATACGTGTCACTGTCTGTGTTTTCTCTCCTTTTACTGAAGTGTAAGCTCCGTGAGGGTGGGATTTTTTTTTTTTTTTTTTTGACTGTTTTGTTCCCTGGTATATCTTGAACAGCTGCAGCAGTTGCTGTGGTATGGTAGGCTCTCAATAAATGAATGCATGAACACATATTTGGTTTTTTTTTAGTATCAATAAAAAGACCAGAATATCATTTAGTAGAATACTCAACCAACTAGCATTCTCTCATTATTCAGCAATTATACCTTAGCTAGATAATAGAAGTTCTTGTTGGTTGTTTGGTTAGATTATTTGATTTTCGAAACATTTTTTTAAGTGCCCAGGAGTCATTTGCATTCAGCTCAGACTCGAGTATCATCTTCAACTTTGCACATACTTAAGATAGAGTCATCAGGTGGGCACGATGGCGCACGCTTGTAATCCCAGTACTTGCGAGGCTGAGACGGAGTACTTGGGATCGCAGGTTCACAGCCAGCCTCAGCTACTTAGTGAGGCCCTCCCTCCACAACTTAGTGAGACCCTTGTTCAAAATAAAGAATGAAACATAGGGCTTGGGATGCAGCTCAGAGGTAGAATGCCCCTGGTTGAATCTCTACTACCACACACACATACAAAAAAGTTATCAGAGTTATGAGAACATCCAGGTATAACAGATCCATCCACGTTCATGGGATTGGCTCAGAGTTGCAGGACAGGAAAGTTTGAAGGTAGAAATGAAGATATATTTTGCAGGTCTTCATTAACCCGAAAAATAACTTAGCCTAACCTTCTCAATAAATTCCTAAACTCAACACGTATGTATTCCACATAGTTGAGTAATTCCTGTCTGTAAATTATAAAATCAGAGGCATTTTGGCTTATTTCCTAGAGACCTCTGAGAAAGCAAGAGGCAGTCTTAATAAGTAATTACAAGCATTAATTAAAATTAATGTTCTTATCACCAGCACAAGCAAAGCAAGGGCTTTTTTTTTTTTTTTTTCCAAAGAAGGAAAAGATAATCAGGGCTTGAGAAAACCCAATTTATTCTGTTTCTGTTTTAATAATAGCTTTTAAAATATTGTGTCCTGGTAATTGTTTCTAATAAGTATATACTATCTAGTCATAATGTCTTAAATCTTGTAGTGAATTTTAATTTCATTAATTCTGATTGGCTATAATTTACATAGGAATTATGCTTATAATCTCCCTTTATGCCAAGAAAGGTAATGAGCTGGTTCATCAAATAAATAGGGTAAACCTGATTTTTGCTTTTGTGCTTCTTCTGCTTGATCTAAAGTAATCTGATAATGTTCAAATGTAATAAGAGTCTTTGATTCAAGTTATTCAAGTGGGTGAGAGGGATCTAAAAGAGGGAAAATTCTAAATTATAGAATCTTTTTTTTATATATATATATACTGAGGATTGAACCCAGGAGCATTCTACCATTGAGCTACATCCCCAGCTTTTTAAGCTTTTTATAATTTTTAATTTTATTTATTTTTAAACAAGGTCTTGCTAAATTGACCAGGCTGGCCTTGAACTTGTGATCCTCCTGTCTGGGGTTTCAGGCATGCAGTACCACACCCAGCTAAATTATAGAATTTTTAAAATAAACTATTTTATTGGGGCTGAGGATGTAGCTCAGTGGTATAGCACTTGCTTAGCATGTAGGAAGCCTTAGGTGTAAGCCCCGGTACCCTCTACACACATACACACAAAAAAAAGAAAAGAAAAGAAAAGAAAAAAACTATCTTTAGACAGTCATAATACCTGAAAATAAGAATAAGCTAACCAAGTGTTGCATAGTCACAAAAATAATATTTTTATCTTCATCAAGAAAAGTCTGCAGAGGCTGGTCATGGTAACATACGCCTATAATCTCAGTATTTGGGAGGCCCAGACAGGAAGATCATAGGTTCGAGGCCAACCTCAGCAACTTAGCGAGATTCTCAGCAACTTAGACTGTGATTCAAAATAAAAAGTAAAATAGGACCAGGGTTTTAGCTCAGAGGTAGAATGCCTCTGTGTTCAATCCCTAGTACCAAGAAACAACAAAGGTGTGCTGACAAGAGAGAAAAACAGGAAACCACGTGATCCACTTCTTCAGCTAGGCCTTTCCGTCTCTGCCCAGAGTGGCAAGCAGTACCCTGTTCTTCCCAGGATTTGAGCTCTACAGTCAGAGAGGCTAGGGTTCAGATCTTGGATCTGCTGTTTATTGTCTTTGCGGTTGTGGCAACTTATTTAATCCATGACTAGTTTCCTTATATGTGTAAGGAACACCTACCTTGTAGGGTTGTCATGTAGGATATGAAAAGTATTTTGATGACTTCATTTCCTATATTATATTAAAACTGTAAATCTGGGATAAGGGGTGAAGCGTTGAAAGCTAAGATAATGATGAATTTGTCTTCCATTTTAATCCTTGGCAAGATACCTGAAACATTAACTCTATTATCTGTTTTAACATCAACTCTATTTTCTATTAGCAGATAATATTGATTATCTTTTAATAACATGAACTCTATTAGCTGTTAACTCTGTTACCAACAGAATACAGCAGTCTAATTTCTTGATTGATGGAGGTGCAATAAATTGAAAAAACAGTTGGGGAAAGCCTACAACATTCCATCGGGAGTGTGGGCTTTAGTCACTATTTTCTCTTACTCATTTATATGTATTCATAACAAAATGATATCCATCCAAGAGAAAATGTGCTGGGATTATAGCAGGCCAGAGGTATATATTGATTATAGATGGAGACTATGGGTAATAGAACTAGTTTCCAGTTTGGGGAATTGAGGATTTTAGAATTTGCTTCCGTGATGTCTTGTTGTTACCATGTTTCACTAAAATTTATTAAGCCAGCTATTCTCATGTGTTATTTTAATATCCCAGATTGGACATTTACCCCTATTTTACAAATAAGAAAACTGAATCCCAGTGAGGTAACAGCTTGCCCAAAATTATACTCCTAGTTGATTATTTGGGTCAAATTTCACTTGAACTTTTTTTATTCTATCTCCAAATATTGAACTATAAGCTGACTGTGTTGTGTATTAAAAGCTTAAGGATGGGGAGAAAAAGTGATCATAGGGTTTCTCCCAAAAGAAGCAATAGTTCTGCAGTCAAGTGGCTCCACTGGTCCTGTAATACCCACATCCTGCTCCGCTTGCCCTTTGAGCTCCCAGGTAGATAGCTCTTTTTTCACAACTTCTTCCTAAGGTGAGTCTAAATACTGAAAAGGCCACACTGTCTCTTG
>PVLC010022967.1:0-25837 GCA_004027655.1 Graphiurus murinus | reverse complement strand
CCTCCCTCATTCCCTCCCTTCCTTTCTTTCTCATTTTCTCTCTATTTTTCCTCCTGTTAAAATGCACCCTTAAATTATGGCCATAACTGAATACAAAATCACACTAGTATCACGCTTATGAGGCACTTTTTAGTCCTGTGCCAGGCATTAAATCAGAAACTCCAGAATCTCTCAGAGGAAGCCTGTTTTGAATGTGACATTGGCATTTTTCACATTTTCTGAGTGTGTCTTAGCCTGTTTAAAGTACACTCTAAGAGTTTCCTGGATCAGCCTGCTGGTATGAGTTTACTTTTTCAGAGACAGAGTTTCACAAGGCAGAGTTTGGCTAATCTTCTATAGCAGTGTTTTTGGCTGGTTTTGCTATTATATTTATATTCCACACTTCTACAGTTTTGATGTTTTCCATTCTTTTTCTCTGTTGAGAACATTTTTTAAAGTTGTCACTGTCCTTTAAGAGGTACTTAAAAAAGATTCTTATTTGATACAACTTTTGAACCACTAAATTCACCAGTTGGATCTAACAGGTTTGACATACAAAATCGACCAGATATATTTAAACCAATTGGGCTGTATTTCAAAATGTGTCCCAGGCTGCATCACAAGGGCAAACACACCATTCAATATTCACTAGATCAAAACAGACATTCTGGTTGAAAAAAAGCTCTTCAATCTCCAGCTGAAGTGAACTTTTGGATCTAATAAAAAATTTCCATCCTGACTAAAAATATAGATATGGATTTATTCTTAAATAATTTGTATATCAAAGTTAATTTTCTGCAAAAGAAACTAATTGTGATGTCCTATCACTAAGAAAAATTTTCTTATCTACCAAGACAGCTTGTTTTCCCAGGGAAGATTTGATCATAACACCACGGTCTTGACACTTTGATCTTCATACCACCTTGGAACGTATAATAAGCAGACAGGGCAACATGACGCTGATAGGGAGACATCATATTTCATAGACTGACAATGGTTATTTATCTTAAGAATACTTTCTCACAAAATTTTAAATGGTGCCCTTTATGGCTGTAAATTCCAGCTTGTGCTTTTCCTTCAAGACTTTCAGCTTCCTTCTATTACTTCTGCTCTCAAAAAAATCCACAGAAGGAAAATGCTGAAAATGTGATTCCACTATTTGAACTGTGCTCTGTGTCTTCTCCAGTATCTTCCCCATAGAGTTATATCAAAGTCTGGCTAAATTACTATCTAGTGCTAACATTACTAAGCTCATAAAATATACTTCATAACTAGGTCATAAATGATATGAATATTTTTCTTTGTTTTATTTTACTTGGCATTAATTGGCTTATTTCTTTTTCTTATTTAATTAATTTATTTATTTTGCTTATCCCCAAGTCTCTTCCATTTTGCTTCCTCCTTCTGGATCCCTGACCTTCTTCTCTCTCAGTTGATTCTCTCATTTCAGTTAGATTTTTTTTCTGGGGGGGGAAAAAATTGCATGAGGCAAATGTGTGAACTCTTTCTTTCCTAAAAATATATTGATTCTACTCTCATACTAGACTGATATCTTGGCTCAATATAAAAGTCTAGGTTGAATATGATGCTATATTTATGAAGGAAAATTGTTCTGGAGTTCTCAGTGTTGCTGGTGTGAAACATGATACCATTCTGATACTTTATCCTTTGTGTGGAAAGTTGCTTTGTCTTTCTAGAAACTTCTAGGGTATTTTCACTGTGTGTAGCATTCTAGATTTCACACTAATGAGCCTCAGTTGTAGTTTTTTATTCATTTTGAGTGTTAATTAGAACTTCTTATTTTCTGGAAATCTATGTTTCAATGTTAAAAGTTTTTCACAAATTATTGTTTTGATAATTTCCTGAACACAGTTTTCAATATTGATTTTTCTCTGTGACTCCAATTAATTAGGAGTTGTAACTTCCATATTGGTTGTTCAATGTTAAAAAAATTTAATATTTTCACTTATTTTTTATTTTGATTTATTTTATATATTTCCTCAACCCTTTCCATCTCTCTTGTGCTATTGTGTTAAGAGCTCTTATTTTTCCCTTCAGGTTATTTTATTTTTTTAATAGCATCATTGGTGTTTGCTATGGATATACATATATCCATATATATTTTTTTTCTTAAACCTTAGCATTATTATACGAATTTTTTTTAAAAAATTAGATTTTTTCTAATCCTTGCATGTTCCGTTTCTTCCAAGTCTGTAGTTTTTATTATTTACTTCTTTTATAGGAGATTTTCCTTACGTGTTTAATCACCTTTGATTATGTGCTAATATTTAAAAGCCAACCAGGCATGATGGTGCATGCTTGTAATCCCAGTACTGGGGAGGCTGAGACAGGAAGACTGCAGGTTCAAAACCAGCCTCAGCAGCAGCTTAGTGAGGCTCTCAGAAACAAGTGAGACCCTGTTTCCAAATAAAAAATAAAATAAGAGCCGGGTGTGGTGGTGCACGCTTGTAATCCCAGCATTCAGGGGGCTGAGACCGGAGGATCCGGGGTCGGGGCCAGCCTCAGCTACTTAGTGAGACTCGGTTTCAAAATAAAGAATAAAAAATAGGGCTGGGGGTGTAGCTTGGAGGTAGAATGCCCCTGAGTTCAATCCCCAGTACCGCAATAAATAAATAAATAAATAAATAAATAAATAAATAAATAAATAAATAAAATAAAATAGGGCTGAGGTATAACCTGGAGGTAGAAGGCCCCTGAGACACACACACACACACACACACACAGACACACACACACACGCACACACACAACAATAAATAAATAAATAAATAAATAAATAAATAAATAAAAAGTCAGACACTATAAAGCATATATATGCTTGTAGAACTTACTATGGATAAATAAGAACTTACTACAGAAAAATCTAGCTGACTGATGCCACACAACATCCCTGATATAGGTAATTTATTTATTTTTTTCTTTTTGGTCTTGCTAAATTTCCCAAAGAAAATTCCAATCTTCTTCCTGGGGTTTAAATGTCTGGCAGCCTCTTAGAGTCTGCTAAACTACTCAAGCTTCTATATTTCCTTCATTTGCTACTTTGAGGCCATGCTTAACAATACTTCTATCATCATTGTGTGACATTTTGGAAGAAAGCAGGAGTAAAGGCACAAGCTTAAGTTACCAACTTTAAATGGCAGTTTAGTCACTTGTTTCTAAGGAAGGGAGGTCTGCAAAACATTTACAAGTTTTCTGTAGTCCCAACAGTTAGAATGAATTGTCACACTTAATCAGAGATACTAATCACTGAGTATCTTTTACATATCTTTTTAGGGTTCTTAATAACAGTTTAACACATTAAAATATCTTTCTTTCTCTTCACATAGTAGGTTGTGTTGAATGGTCATGAGCTGAAATCATGCCCCGTATGAAAGGAGTGAGGCAAATCCTCTCTTTGTATGTTATTTTTCAACTTACTTACATCAGGTGTGGGATTTTTGCTGGTAAAAAGTAGTTGAATATTCCCACCAGTGATATTGAAGACTATCCAAGGAAGCCTAACAGAGATTAAAGGACAGACCAGGGGTTTCTGAGAGAACACTTATCCTCAGCCACAGCCCACCATATTCTTTTACATTGCTAGCAAGTGGTGGTTCTGCCTGATACCTGAACCCACCCTGACCAACAACCAATTGATACATTTGGCATGTAAGATAATAACCCACGTGGGGCCAGTATAAAGGCAGCACCATTGCCTCCTCCAATGCTTTGAAAGTTAGTTGAAATACACATAACACAGACAGAATAATCTGCTTGCTATTTTTTAGGAGGAACAATGCTCATGTTTAGCATTGGGGAGGTGCAGACATCATATGCAGTGATTTTCATTTGCACTGATGATGTAGAAATACAGTCTTACTACTGCATGGATGGGTAATAATAGGTCATTTGCTCTCATTCTTACTTAGAATAACTCTCATAGGAAAAGTGCACACAGACGCAATCAAGGACAGTGGTGGAAACAGATTTGGTGTCAAGACACCCAGAGTTTGAGACAAAATTCTCCCACTTTGTGACTGTGCATGACTTTGGACACCTTACATGTTTGCCAAAATTTAATTGTATCATTAATACAGTAGAGGTCATATTAGTACTCACATTATAACAGGTTAGATGATTTCTTCTGTGTAGTAAATAGTAAGTTTTAGTTAACTATTTTAACTTATTATTATTGTTCAAGCACACTTGGTAATGAGAAGGTTCATTACTCTATTGAATGAAGAGTCCTTCCTATGCAGGATTTTCTGGATATATTTTTCTTTTTTTAAATCCATATTTTATTTTTAATATGCTTTTTTTGGTGTATTGTAGTCTTACATCATAATGTAAGTCATGTTGATAGTGATATACATGCACATAGCACTTGGTGTGTCCCTCACCCCGCTACCACCCCATATCCTCCCTTCCCCCTACAGAGTACTGAGATCGACATTGGTTGGTATTTTCACATATGTACACATAGCCAATGGTAGTAATTCCTTCAATGAACCTCACTCTTCCCCTTCTCCTTCCCTTAGACCATCTCCCTGACTCCACTGAGATTTCTCCTCCATTATCTGGAGTCCCTCCGAAGAACTAAACCCAATACTGCATATATTTTTCAAAGTAAAACACTCACCAATACATCAAATCTGTGCATAAAAGCTACTGCAATCCCGTCTATCATGGTAAAATTGTAATAATCTAGAAAAATTCAAGTGAATGGGATGAGAAAGAACAGCCTTCTCTAGTCCCTCCCCAAGTGCCTGGTACACAGATCTGGATTAAACATTCCTAGTGCTGAAGGCACTGAGGAATCTGAGGGCCTCTGAGCTAACTATGAGAAAATTCTCTGTATAAAATGAGTCTGTGTGTGTATTTAAAGTAATGCCTTAATAATCCTAGGACAAAAAAATCCTAAGCTTTAAACAAGCTAATGCCAAACTTGTCAAAACTCTTCAAGAGAGATTGGATAATAAAACTATAGGAAGAGATCAGTGTCTTTGAGAAGAAAGTAAAGCAAAATAGAAATTCTAGCAAAACCGTAAGAAATTTGAAATGTATTTTTATTTTCGCACAGACGTCTATAATTTATACAAATGCTTGAATAGTAGAAAGGAATCAATCAGTTTCTTTTGGAGTCATATCAGGGGCAGACATACTGTTTCTATCAAGGGGCAGGTAGTTTGGGCTTTGCAAGCCAAAAGACAAAGAATATAATGTAAGTGCTCTTATAACAAAGAGAGAACACATTTCACAAAAACTTTATTGACAAAATTCAGAATATAAAAATAACTGGATATAGTTTCTCCTCCTCCCCCTCTTCCTCCTCCTTCTTCTCTTCCTCTTCCTCCTCTTCCTCCTCCTTCTCCTCCTTCTCTTCCTCCTCCTCCTTCTTCATACAAATTTTGCTTAATTAGATTTGTAAGTCAGTGTTTTCTATCATTCAATTGATTGTAAATATTTGATGTGTTATGGACTGAATGGGGCCTGCCCTAAATTCACATGTTAAAGTGTTAACCTCCAAAGTGAAGGTGTCTAAAGAAAGGACCTATAAAAAGATAATAAAAGTTAGACAATGTCCTAAGGGCAGACCCTAAATCACTGGCAACCTTATTAGAAACTAGAAAGACAGCAGAGATCTAACATATAAGCCCCTCTCTGAGTGCGGATGGGTGCAGAACTGTGACCACTGTGGAGGAGATACCTGTCACTTGTCCAGCTGGCCACCACTGAACAAAATGCCAGGAGACGAGGAGGCACTGCCTGACCAAGCACTGTGACAAAGCGATGTCAGCCTGTTGCCCCTAAACTGTTCTTGGAGCAGTGACTGATCAGAATTAATAATAATAATTAATAATAATAAACCCTCTGGTTACATTATACCTTAGAAAATGATATTTGGAGATATTATAACACAGGGTATTTATTCCCTAAATCTTTTTTTTTTTTTTTTGCTTCTTTTAAATTAATGGAAATGTTATCTAGGCACTGGGCAATGTAGAATAAAGTCTTTACTTCCTAGCTTCCTTCGCAATTGTGTGTTGCTATTAGACTCAGTGGCCAATGGGGTATAAACAATAGTAATACATAAAACCTTTTATTCTCAGCATGAAGGAAAGAACAATAGTACAGAAAATCTCAGTGAAATTAAAAATTTTAAGGCTTGAGCCAAATCTGGACTTTATATCCAATCTTACTTCTTCCACTGGGAGAACTGATAGAATAGGGCATCTTTAGCTCATAAACCCCTTTTGTGGACCTAGTGGCTTTAACAATTGATATATCAGTTGTCAGAAATTATTTCCATTTTAAAGAAACCTCTTGCCAGCACCTGTAGGAATTTGCCTAAAAGTGTGTTAAAGAAATATATTGAGCCTGGCATGGTGGCACATGCCTGTAATCCTACTACTGGGAGGCTGAGACAGGAGGATCACAGATTCAGGGTCAACCTCAGCAACTTAGTGGGACCTTGTTTCAAAATAAAACATTAAAAAAGTAGTTTGGAGGTAGAATGCCCCTTGGTTCAACCCCTAGTACCATAAACAAACAAAAGAAAAAAAAAAAAAAGAAAAGGAAAGGGAAAGAAAAAGAACTATGTCCCTATCTACAGTTCTGCATGTGAGATGATGATTAAAATGTAGGTAAAATCTGGGCATTGGTGAATAACAAAATTTAAAAAAAAATCTCCAAGAATCAACTTCCAAGTGGTAGGGCTGGGTCTCTGAGAGAGAGGCTAAAGAACAAACTCTGAGTCCAACTAGATATCATGGGGAGAAGAAAGCTAAAAGACATGAAAATGGATCACATCAAGAGTCCTGTTATCAATGCCCCCACAATCTTCATAAGAGGCCTCATTGACAGGGCTGGATGTGTTCGTATTAGAGTTTGAAGTGAGTACTTCAAATCTGCAATCTGAATTCTAAGAATAAATTAAAAAGTCTTTACCAATGTCAGTAATTATTTCTGTACAAGGGAAAAATTGCAAGTGGGAATCAAGAACTAGTTCAAACATCATAAGGATTTGAGAGGAAGAGAAAGGAATGGCAATCTCAATTAATCATTTCTCAGTTTTTCCTTGGCTTTCATGATTTTGATTTGAGAAGATGAGAGGCTAGTTATTTTCCAAAATTATTCTCAATTTGGAGTTATCTGGCATGTCCTCATGATCAGATGCAGGTTTGATATATGTAGGTAGCAATTTCACTTGAGTGACTCTGTGTCCTTCACATTGTACGCTGTCAGTAGTGCCCAATTTTGATTATTGCATTACTGGTGATATTAACTGTATTACTTGTGTAAGAAGGTATTTACTAGGTTTTTATCAAGTTATTATTTTGCCCTTTTAGAGTATTTGTGGGGAAGATTCTAAGACAGTATCCATTTTAAGTTTCTTGTCTGTCTTTCATTCAATAATTTGTTTATCCACTGATAAAATGGGTATTTTCTATTTGAGTATTCTTATACATTTGGGAGCTGACCAGAATCTGCAAGAGAGAAGATGAAGCCAGAGTATTCTAAGGAAAGAAGTGGCATTCCTCTATCAATTCATGTATTTATTTACTTATTAGTATTAAAATGGACTCATAAATTCCTATTTTATTAACTGAGTTATAATTCTGTACTATTTTCTTTTTCAGTGCTCAAATTGCCCCACATCTGATTCAAAGGAGCTTTTTAAATAGAGCTTCTGGATACTTTTGACACATTCTTCATTTTCTACATCTTTATTTTCCATGAAAACAATGCATCCCAGAATCATGTTATTTTTCCCATGCTCTCCTCTTAGATTCATCCATTCTTGAAGGAGCCTTGGTTTCTTTATGAATGGTATTTAGGAATAAAGATTGGCTCCTAGAAGTATACATTAACATAGGAATGTGACTGCTTCCAGTTTCTCCCTGTGAAAATTATGACATAAATGTATGGATATTTGCTATATGAATGGAGATACACAGACACATACATACACTAAAGATACTGGTATACATTTGTGATTTTCAGTATTATGAATAAAAGGTAGACATAGATTATTTATATCTATGTTTATTTTTTATCTAGAATATTGAAAAAAAACATAAATTCACACGAATACTTGCAATTCTAATCCACACAGTCCCTTTGTGTTTCTCCCTTTACATATTTGGTATTGTGGTCCTCCACAGTAAATATGCGAGCACCACTGCTAAGTGGCTTCTTGGGAGTACAACACTCTGTGATTTTCTGGACTATACCCCCAGTCCTATTTTTTGTTCTTTATTTGGAAACAGGGTCTCACTAAGTTGCGGAGTGCCTCACTAGGTAGCTGAGGCTGGCCGCGAACCCGAATCCTCTGGTCTCAGCCTCCTAAATGCTGGGATTACAAGCGTGCGCCACCATGCCTGGCTTGTAAAAAGAATTCTAATTCCAATTACTTTCAGTAATTTCCATTTGAGCAATCTGTTCTGAATGTAAATAGTCTCTTGTCCACTGCTATAGATAGCTATTATTTTTAGCAACTTGGAAGTTTCTTATCCTTTAAGCTTTTATTTTTACTTGCCATGCCTCTTAATTCATATTATTTGGACTAAATTATATACAATGAGCAAATAAGTTATTTTTTATTTGCTATTATTTTTAAGTAACCAAATATACATAATCACAACTAGAATCACATTTTCATTTTAAATAATCCTCTATAATAAAATGAAGCTTGATAAATAAAAAAACACCAATCCTGAAGTTGGAAACTTATTCCATCAAAAGCGAGGAAGATTTGCTGTGTCTTCAAGAAGAACACTTTTTATGGCTGAGTAAAATTCCATTGTGTGTACATATCACATTTTTGTGATCCATTCATCCATTGATGGACAACTAGGTTACTTCCGTAATTTGGCTATTTTAAACTGTGCTGCTATGAACATGGATATGCACATATGATTACAATATTCTAATATGTATATATGATTAGAATATTCTAATTTCATTTCCTTTGGGAAGACGCTGGATCATATGGTAGTTCCATTCCCAATCTTCTGAGAAAACTTCGCACTGATTTACAAAGCAGTTGTACTAGTAATGGAGTTCCAGTGTCTCTCCAGTTCAGTTGTCCATTTTCTAATTTGGTTAATTGCTTTTTAAACAATGGAATTTTACTCAGTCATTAAGAAGAACAAAATCAGATCATTTGTAGGAAAATGTGTGGAACTCGAGAATATTATAATGAGTACACCCAGTCCCAAAGAATAAATAGATGTATGTTCTCTAATATGTGGAAGCTAGAGAGATATTTGGTAATAAAAGCAACTTCAGCCAAGATGTCCATCAACAGATGAATGGATTATAAAACTATGGGATATGTACACAATGGAATCTTACTCAGCCATAAAGAACAAAATTATGTCATTTGCAGGGAAATGAATGGAACTGGAAAACATTATGTTAAGTGAGATTAGTCAATCACAAAAAGTAAAAAATCATATGCTCTCCCTAATATGCGGAAACTAAGGAGAAAGTGGGGCATAAGAGAGACTCTAGATGAAGAAGGAGAAACCTTGGATAAGCAAAGAAAGTGACTTAACTGAGGTGAGGGGAGGAGGGAAGGGAACACCCTAATGCACATGATGTACTTTCATGACCATATCAAAATCAATCACTAAACTGAACCTGAGAAGGAGGGAGGGCGAGGGAGTGGGGTGAGAATTGGGGAAGGGTTAAATGAAAAGTGTGCATGTATGCCTTTACCAGCTTGTACCTAACAAAGAGGTATGATTACAATGCACCAATAAAAATATTTTGATAAAACCTTTTTTCATTAAAGCTGTGAATAAAAAGGAACAACATCAGATAGATGAGCAGAGACTGTGGAGGAATGACTGAGGGTGATTAGAGAAGGGGGGGATGAAATCATAAATAGTAGAAACGATGCTATGAACATACACAAAGTGGCCAATTCTAATCTCAAAGATTTGCAAGGTTGGGGGAGACCCACTGGAGAGGGCAACAAGAGTTGTGTGCATGTATTTTTCTACCATTCTGTACCCCAATGCACCCAGTTAAAAAAAAGAAGAGCAATTTATATTACTAAATTATACTCCTTTGATATACCTGTTGTATAGTTATTGACAAAGGAGTTCAGTCTTAAGAATGGAAACAGAGTAGTTTTTACTCATAATGAATTAAATTTGAATACATTAAAATGTTTAAATAAAAAAGCACTATGTTATCCAAAATGAGGTAGGTGTAGGTCATTATAGCATAAATTATTACCCCATTCTAAAAATTGCTAGTTTCTTATTTTCTGGCAAGAAAACAGTGAGCCATTTTGGAGGCTTGGCAAACCCAAGTGTATTTTAGCACAGTTTCAAGATAAAAACAACTTGTCATGTCAATAGCTGAGGCAAAGAAGTTAATGAGATGTGGTTTAATATCAAAATATTCTATTCTGCTATAAAACTGGGAGGAAAAAAAAGGAATGAGAGGTTTGATTACACATTTTGCCTTACTAGTGACAAATTATAGTATTAGGAATAAATTTTATGTAAATAACACACCACCTTCTATTTAAAATTTACTCTCAGTTTTAGCCATTCTTTTTGTTCTAATATTCTCATCATGAAAAACCAAGATCATCTCTTTTTTCCCAAGTGATTATAATATGCTAATGTTATATACTGGGAAATTTCATTCTTATTCTTACTCTAGATGTGCATTTACAGGCACTGCCTCGGGTTCATCTTCAAGTCATACTATAGCCAACCTCTCTTCCTCTTCCTTTGTCCTCTTTGTCAATGGAGCTGGTTTGTCTTTGTTTCTACATTAGTGGTGTAACCAACAACTCTCTTTTATGGAGATTTCTCTTCTGTAAACTTGAAGTGAAATGAGTTTTCTCAGCTTGCCATTAAAAATATGTAACCCCATGAATTTTATTGTCAATCACTCTAAGAAAAAAAATAAGACTTCATAAAATTAAATACAAATAAATTACTAAATTTACAATGTCCTACTTACCGGTTTCTGAATCATGATTAACTTTCCTTCTTAAAACTGAAATTAATTATAATTGAAATTAAAATGCCTATGTAATTTTGCCTGGCTCTTAGTTTTTATTTTTGAAACATGGTTGGTTCATCAAGCAAATCAATGGTCTTTGCATTTTTTGTCTTTAGCAATTAATTGTTTGAAATAGTCCTATAAAATATTCTTTCCTGATGAGAAAATATTAAGAGTCTAGGTAGTGATTCTTCCTTTATTTAAATGGACAATTAGCATGCCATTAAGCTACAGAATAATACAAAGATTTATTTTCTCTGCATCTTCTTAAAATTTATCACTTCTTTGAAGGTTAAGTTTCCATTTGTTTCTCTTATTTTCTTTAATAGAATTCTTTGAGTAGTTTTGAGTTAATAGCAAAATTGTGTGAAAAATAGAGTTTCTATAGACCTCTAACTCCAACCAAGCATAGCCTTCACCAGATCAGCAACTTAGTAAGACCCTCTTTCAAAAAAAAAAAAAAAAAGCTGAGGTGTACAGCTTAGAGAGAGAATGCCCCTGAGTTCAATTCCCAGTACCAAATAAGAAGAAAATGAATACCTCATTAGAATGGTACTTTTGATACAATCAATGAACCTACACATCACTACCATTGGAAATCTATAGTTTGCAATCAAGCTCACTCTGTGTTTTACACTTTGTGAGTTTTCACACATGTATAATGACATATATACATCACTGTAATATTTTGTAAACTAGTTACAATACCCTAAAGGTTACTTGTATTCTGTTTATTCACCCTCGCTCCTGCTTAACCTTTCATGACCCCTGATCTTTTTGCCATTTCCATAGTTTTGTCTTTTTCAGAGTGTCATATAGTTTAAGTTGTAGAGTAGGCAGTATTTTACTGGGAATTGAACTCAGGGGCATTCTACCTCCGAGCTATACCCCCAGCCCTATTTTTTTTGGCGGTACTGGGGATTAAACTCAGGGGCATTCTACCTCGGAGCTATACCCCCAGCCCTATTTTTTATTCTTTATTTTGAAACCGAGTCTCATTAAGTTGCGGAGTGCCTCACTAGGTAGCTGAGGCTGGCCGCAAACCCGGATCCTCCGGTCTCAGCCTCCGGAATGCTGGGATTACAAGCATGCGCCACCACGCCCGGCTCCCCCCAGCCCTATTTTTTTTTTTATTCTTTATTTTGAAACCGGGTCTCACTAAGTTGCAGAGTGCCTCACTAGGTAGTTGAGGCTGGCTGCAAACCCGGATCCTCCGGTCTCAGCCTCCCGAAAGCTGAGATTACAAGCATGCGCCACCACGCCCGGCTTGACTTCTCTTTACTTAATAAAATGCACTTAAGTTTCTTCCATGTCATCTCATGGCTTGATAGCTTATTTTTCTTTAGAGTTAAATAATATTTCATTGTATGGATATGCAATTTGTCCATTAACCCACTGAAAGACATCTTAACTACTTCCAGGTTTTGACAGTTTGTTTCTTTTAATTATTAATGTTTAATAACTTGAGCTTTTACAATTAATTATCCCTGTGGGTCTCTATAATTGTATTTCTATAGCAACATTCAGGAACATATCTTCTCCACCTGTAGTAAAGCAATGCCTTTCTCATATCTTAAAACTGGCTAAATTTTCTTTTTTTTTCTAAATTTTCTTTTGTTCTTCTTTAATTTATAGAAAATTACAATTTATCACAGAGTGACTTGATTTCCCCAACATAAAGTCCCTATTATGTTAAAATCAAAGTGACTCTTTGTGATAGAGGAATCTAATTTTGAAAACTGATCAATTCTACTTCTTTTCCCTAGCATTTTAAATAGGAAGAAGTAAAAAGGGACAGATACATGATTTTAACATTTTAAAAGAAATCCCTTGTCCACTGCTGGCCCACAAAATCTATTGCCATTGAACTGCCAGGTAGTACAATTAAGTTTGCCTTTGAAAAAACTCAGAGGCCATAAATAATATGGAAAATATGTCCAGAGAAAATGTAGCATTTACAAAAGCAGGGATATAGTTATGGAATGTTTCACAACTTAGTTTTATGCACACGTGCAATGCCACAGTTCAACCTACTTTGTGCTGAATGCTCACAACAGTTAAACAACAACAACAACAAAAAAACATGAAAAATAGTATCCCTATGAATTTCGTAAATTACAAAGTACTTTGTATTTTTTTTACTCCATTTCTAATTTCCCAATAGTTTATCTTATCCACTAACTTTGAGGTAGTTAAGACTCAGCAAATAACCCTGAGATCTTGCACAAAGTATCGAAGCTGACAAATGCAACATGGAATTTCACAAGCTGCCTTTTTTTTTGCCAGAGAAAGCTGAGTGTGCAGTACTTGAGGAATCAGGAAATAAAGACACCTGGTTACAATTTATCACCATTTTCTTTGGCTAGACCAAACTAAGTGTCTTGTGATCTTTTATTGCTCTTGACTTCCCTCGTTAACTCCTTCAAATACATTACTGCATTATATTTCAAAGTTCACAAGAGTTCAGTAAATTTGAGATTCAAGAGCACTGTGTAGTGTATAGATTAGAAGCATTGTTTTGCCAAAAATTCCTGCATCATGCATCAATAGTCATCCTATATAATTTTGGATATGTTTGCTACCTTTACTTTCGTTCTTTTTTCGAAGACCGTAATTTATTTTTGGTAAATGCCACGCATGAATATACAGTTGTTCCCAGAATAGTCATTGAAGTCTTAGAAATAGGTGACAGTTAAAAAAGAGAATCTAACAATTTTCAGGTCCTTTAATATTTAATGTTTTAGAACCTTAAGTCTGCAAAACCTTAAGGTTTCCGGGTCTGGCTGGTGCCAGAGATCATCCTGTTGCAGAATGTAGACCAAATACACAGCAAAATCAGAAACCAGGTGCTTACTCACTTGAACATATTTGGCTGGTCTCCTCTGTCATAGTGATTTCATTTTCCCTGTCACGAATGACTAAAAATAAGGTGCTTAAAAATCCCACACCAAGCTGGGCGTGGTGACATACACCTGCAATCCCAGTACTGGGGAGGGTGAAACAGGAGGATCACAGGTTCGCGGCCAGCCTCAGCAACTTGTGAGGACTTCCGAAACTTAGTGAGACCCTGTTTCAAAATGGTTACTTTCATACTCCCTCTTGTTGCTTCGTACAGATTCTGGGAAAAGCAGGTCAAGAATTGTTTCTGTTTAGTGAAAATTCTATGGCCCATTGGCCTTCCTTAAAAAAAAAAAAGAAAAAGAAAAAGAAAATCATCAGGGAAGGAGACTTTCACATCTATAATTGTCCTAGTTGGTTGACCAGAAAATCTGGCCTCAAGCTACATCCACCCACAAAATGTTTGAAACTTTCTTTCTAAGCCCAACATCCCCAGAGTTTCTGATGAAATGAATAGAATCATTCAGATGCATCTGTATGCATAATATTATTAAGAAAGTAACTTTTTAAAAAATATTTGTCCATTTTACCTCCAATAATGTCAATTTTAGTAACAAGAATTACTGTATTTCCATAATCTCCCCCCCCCCCAAAAAAAAGAACTCATCCTTTTCTGTGTTAAAGATTTTAGCTAGGCATGGTGGCACATGATTGTAATCCCAGTACTTGGGAGGCTGAGACAGGAGGATCACAGGTTGGAGGATAGCCTCAGCAAGTAGTGAGATTCTCATCAACCTAGCCAGATCTTGTTTCAAAATAAAAATAAAATTGGGCTGGAGTGTAGCTCAGAGGTGGAATGCCCTTGGGTTCAATCCCCAGTACAAAAAAAAAAAGATTTTAAATTACTAACTTTAGCTAACTAAAATCTCCTGGGAATCAGAGCCATAGAGTCAACTACTTCCTGAATCCTCACTTTCCAATAATAGTTTGTTGAATGAGGGAAATTAAGAGCAATGGGCAAGAATGATGGCATTTGAAATCAACTTTTGCCAACCACTGTTATAATAATCCAGTAAATGATCATCAATGGATGCTCAAAACCAATCTGTCAAAAATTACAGCATATTTATAATATCTTAGAATGTCTCCTCACAAGACAACTAATGATTACAAAATATAAAATAGTGACCATTCAGGGAAGAACTCTGTTGGAAACTACCTTAACTAACCACCTTAACTTTGCCAGAAATCAGAATAATATATTGCAAGTGCTTCCAGGTATGATATACTACAAACTCAATGTCCATTTTGTGCCATTTCTATCAAAGTTCATAACCTCAATTTTATTTTGAGAGAACACCCAGAAGAACACTCAATTTGAGAACACTCAAATTGAAGGATATTGAAAATAAAACAATATTCTGTTCTTTAGAATTAAAAAGATATTCTAAAAATGTACAGAGATTGTATACAAAACTATATGCAGATGTGCATGTAGCATATATATATATATATATATATATATATATATATATATATATATATGAAATTAAGTCAGAAACTTAGTATTGAAATAAAGAAATGAGTATATAGTTTTCTCATCTTTAGTTTTCAAACATTTTCTACAATGTGAATGAATTACTTTATTACAAATGTTTTCTTTCTGTTGCCAAATGCGTTTTTGTCTTTTTGCTCTCTGGTTCTTTATTCTCCCATCACTGTCACTACCTTCCTTTAGACTCCACATCCTAAAATCAATCATGTCAAAATCAACTAAAACTTGGCTATCAAGATAGCAGTATGCAATCTGTCAAAAACCACTTCAAAATCAATTAAAAGTTGATTTATCCTAAAATCAATCCTTGAGTATTATTTTGGACCCAACTGAAAAAAAAATGTAAATTTTTTTTCTTTCATAACATCCTTTTCTCTGTTTCTATAGTAGAATACTAAACATCTGGTCAACTTCATTTTGCCTCCCCAGCTTCCACATATGCTGCCTCATCTCTCCTCCACATTTTTGTGTTTCTATAACATGTTGCCAGACACAGCTGCCAAAGTCATCTTGCTAATATATCACTTTGACCACCTTACTTCCTTCTTCAAATCCTTCAAGACAGTATTTCTTTGCATATGAATTTAAAATTATTCATATACTTCAAATAACTTTATCAGCACATATATATCTAATATCTCATATTTCTCTCTGCTTTCTTCTTTCTGTTGCCTAAATGACTAAATATAAAAGTAATAAAAGTAACCAAACTCACATTAATTTTAAACTTTTCTCTTTTAAAAAAAAACCTATTGTTTTTTCAAATTTTGTTCTCTTAATGCTTATATAATAAAAGGTACAAATGACTCTAACATTTACTAAATGTCAACTATATACATATATTTGTACAGGTCACCAAATTAGTTGACTTACTACATAATATACTTTAATTTAATAGGAATTAAGTAATTCTAAGTTAAAGTACAAGGAGCAAATGAGCTAGGAATGAGACATTTTCTGATAAAATTTTAATCAATTCTACTTTGTCGTTTTCTTCTTTCTTGTAAGCTATTTGACTACCATTTTACTAGAAATATATTTTTGTTACTGATAAATGAGATGAGTTGAGAAAAATGCTTTTGTTTTTTTGCTATTTCCAAAATTAATCTTATAACTTTTATTGTTTTGTTTTTTGTTTATTTGCTTGCTTCAAGTACTAAGGACTGAACTCAGGGGCTTATTGTCACTAAGCTATGCCCCCAGACCCATTTTATTTTATTTTATTTTGAAACAGAGTCTTGCTAAATTGCCAAGGCTGCCCTTGAACCAGCAATCTCAAGTACTGAGATTACAAGTGTGTACCACTGCACCTAGCATTGTTGGTTGTCTTCAGCTAATTTTTGTAGACCATTAATTTTGTTTCCCCAAATAGCTATATTTCTCTTACCAACACTTCCAGGGGGTTATACACTTATTATTATATTAAACGAGAGAAGTTAAATCAATGAAAGAACAAAACACCTGACTTCCTTTAATTAACACCATTATCACAAAATAAAGACAAGTAGATACGGCTTAATTTCCTGAATAGAAGTCTATCTTTTCCTTAGATGAAGAATGGGCCATCATACATTGATATATCAAAAAAGCAAGGTAAAGAAAAATTGTGAAATATATAGAAAAATGCAAAGGTGTTATAGCCATAGCTTCACATTTTATTTTTTATCACATTTAGTTATTTTCTTATTATTTTTCTCACTTTGGGGCTTTTTAATCTTTATCAAATATAAATAATACTAATAATTTTGTTTTATTAGTCATTGAAAAACAAGTTATCCTGGTGTATTATTTACTCGGGGAGACCGCAAACCACCACAGACTATGTGGCTTAAGCAACATAAACTTAGTCTCACCCTTCTGGAGGCTGTGAGTCCTGGACCAAGGTGTCAACAGGTTTGCTTTCTCCTGAGGCTGGCTTTTGGCTTGCTCTGTGCAGATGGCCAGTTCATGTGGAGTCATGCAACCCTAATATCTAGTTTTGTGTCCAAATTTTCGCTTCTTACAAGGTCACTGGTCAGATTGGATTAGGGCCCACCCTAAGGGCCTCATTTTAACTTACTCACCACTTTATCATTACTATTAGTAGTAATGGGGATTGGACGGAGGGGCTACTTCTGAGCCAGACAACTAGCCCTATTTTATTTTTTATTTTGAAATAGGGTCTGATGACATTGATAAGACTTGCCTGAACCTTTTGTCTCAGCCTTTCAAATACTAGGTTTACAAGCATAGGCCACCGTGTTCAGCTTTAGCCATGACTTTAAATGCCCTATCACCAAATATATGCATAAGGACATAAGGCTTTTGACTTCTGAATTTCAAAGAGATACAACTCAGTCTAAAACAACCAGGAACATGACTAAAATCGATCCCTACCTAAGACGTTTACTTTCCTTGAGATTAGGTGCTTCAGTCCAGGTGATATTAAGACTGAAAAATTTAGACTTACATATGTTAGCTATGATCTCTGAGGCAATAATATGTTCATTTCTTATAAGAACTATTATACTTTTAGTTATTAACAATTATTATCAACTCTTCTAATATTGAGAAAATGTTCTTGATTTTTTCTTTTTTTAAAATATTTTTATTAGTGCATTGCAAAGTTATACATTATAGTGAGGTTCAATGTGATACACACATACATGTGCACAGCTCTTAGTGTACACGTCCTCACTTCCCACCTGGCTAGCCCCTTTTTTCTCCCCATATGTGCTAGTGAAACAGGTAGCAATAACTTCATCTATTGCCAAAGCATTATTTGAACTATTTCCTTCCTCGATTCTCCTTTGTACCCTCCCTTTCCCACTACTCCAAGTCCCTTCCACTACTCTACTGGTCTCTTTCCCATTTATCCAAAGTCTCTTATGTTTCCTGTTTTCTTTCTGGATTTCACATATGAGAGAAAACATAACCCTTGAATTTCTGAGCCTGGCTGACCTCATTTAGCATAATGTTTTCTAAACTGATTTTTAAAGGCAGCATAGCTACTGTGACTTAGTGGTCTTCCGCTCTAGCAATGACATCAAATAGCATGCAGGCACAATATTCTTTCCTTCACATTCGTCTCACATGCCTGGTATAGCATGGAAAACTCCAAGGCTATTGAGCCCAGACAGACATAGGGAAGTTTGAAAAATACAGTTGCACTCCACATGTTGGACGAACTTTGTGCATTGAATTACGAAAAACAAACAAACAAACAATCTTTTGACACTTATTAGTATAGAGCCTGTTTTCTAAATACAGACACAAGATGTATCTAAGAATCTGTTTCAAAGTGAATTTTACTTGCTTCTTCATTTTTGTTCAAAAACCTACCTAGGCAGGCTTTTGTTTTTGTCTTTTTGAAGGAGGATGTTTATTCATCTTGAATGATTTGTAGACTAGACTTTATTGTAAGCAACAGACAGCAACTCCAAGTAATTTCAGCTGAGAAGTTATTCAGTTAATTCACTGAATTGGGACTGAAGAACTGGTTCAGAAGCAGGACAGTTTTAGTTTTTTGTTTGTTTGTTTTGCTACTGTTATTATACAGCCAATATGCTGTAGCTCCTGACCTTATATTGACACTCTGCTACTGTCAAAACAGTCCTGGCATCCAAAAATGCGATGCTATGGTCTCCCCTCCACTGTCCACATGCTCAGCATTCAATGTCGCCTGCGAATATGTCTGATTGGTGAAGTTTCAGACAAGTGCTAACACCCTAATTGAAGACTATAGCCACTTCATCTACCATAGTGGAAATCAACCTTTTATCAAGGGCACACATGATAGATGAGTAATTCCACCCCAGGAAAGTGCTCTAGGAAGGTAGGTTCTATGCTCAGAAGCTGGATGACCAACACGTGACATTTGACACAATGCCCCAATGTGGGTCTGAGGACATGGAGGGGCAACTGTAAGTATACTAAACTTTAAACAATTTTAACCTGAAATATGAAACTCCAAATCTCAATTTACCAGACTATAAATGTTTCAGTGGTGTTTTGTTATAAACCTTTCAACATAGCAATAGGTCTTTTTGGATGATTTTTGAAAAATAACATGAATTTTATTTAAGTAATAAGTAGATGCTAGATGTAATATTATCTTAGTCAATTTGGGTTGCTATAACAACAAATGATAAACTGGGTAGCTTACAAATAGCAGAAATTTATAGGAAAATTCTGGAGTCTGAGAAGATCAAAATCAAAGTGCTGACAAGTTTGGAGTCTGATAAGGGCTGCTTTCTGGTTCATGGAAAACACTAATTCCATCATGAATCTCCATTCTGATGACCTAATCACTCCTTGAAGCCCACACCTCTTAAAACCATCCTACTTGCAATTAGATTTCAACACGTGAATTTTGGGAAGACACAAACATTGAGACTAGAGTAATAGTAAAATAATAGAAAATATTAAAATAGTATTGTTTTAGTTGAACCAGATTTTCAAACAATCCTGGGATGTATATCTGTCTTCATCATAAACCTCAATGCCCTAGTACATAAACTCAGTTCTAGAAGACTTGAATAAAATGGCTTGCGATTCTAAACACTTATAGACCAGAAGGATGCATCTTGGTGGTTTTTAAATACAGGTTGCCTAAGATTAAATATATCAAATAATCAATAAAGTGGATTATTATTTTTACTTATTATTTTACCTAAATAATTCTTTTAGTAAATAATTATTTTAGTTTAGTAATACTTATTTTAGTAAAATGACATTTTACTAAATTCATATAGGTTCCCCATTGGTGATTGTTGAGAAATTCTAAACTGAAGATATATTGAAAGAATAATATAATGCATAACCATTTACACATCAATAAGAAATAAAACATTTTTACATGTTTTTATAATGGCACAACATTTTTTTTAATTGGTATTACACTTTTTATTAACTCAAAGAAAATTTCATCAAGAAAAACATAAGATTGAGTCTTGCATGGAATTGCATGCTTATAATCCAGTACTTAGAAGACTGAGACTGGAGATCATAGGATTGAGGCCAGCCTCAGCAACTTAGATGGCACAACAATTTTAACTCAATCACAAATCTTCACAAAATAATTTTAGTAACTTTGTGCCTGAGCTAGCAGCATCTTGCATTGTGATATTCCTATCCATACATAAGCATTTTATCTAAGTACAAATGTTAAGAGCAGAGTAACATAAGCAGTTGCCTATACAAAAGTATAGACATTGTAATGTTATTTTTCTTCTTGAATCATTTTTCTGCATAATAGATTGCAATTTCATGTCGTATGATAAATATGAACTCAGTATATATACCTGCAATCTCCTTTTTAACACATTTGCATATACATGTATATGTACTCTCAAAGAGAGGGTAATATTTTTGTATTTTACTATAAATACATATGATTATATTTTATACATATATTTTTCTATTTTAACATTTTATAATTCCTTAATCACTTTGTTTTGAGATTTATTTTAGTATAGTAGTTCAAATTGAGTCATTTTAACTGTTATTTTATATCTATTTTATAAATATATGTTATCTACCTCTTACTGATGCAAATTATTTTCTTGTTTTGTTTTGTTTTTATCATACACATTGCAAAAAACATTTTGTACCATCTTTTTGGCATATACTTAAGAATTCCTAAAATACATTTTTTTTTTTTTTGCAGTACTGGGAATTGAACTCAGAGGCATTCTACCTCCAAGCTATACCCCCAGCCCTATTTTTTAATCTTTATTTTGAAACAGGGTCTCACTAAGTTGCAGAGTGCCTCACTAGGTAGCTGAGGCTGGCCGCGACCCCGGATCCTCCAGTCTCAGCCTCCCGAATGCTGGGATTACAAGCGTGAGCCACCATGCCCGGCTTAAAATACAAATTTTGAGCTGCAAGAGATGCACATTTTTTATTATTCTAGGTGACTGAAAATTATTTTCCATCCTGTACTGATTTTTACAAAGTTTCTTAAAGAAAAATTGTATTTTTACTGTTCCCTACAATTTTTAGATGTATTTTCTTCATTTTGCTTTCATAGCACAAAGACAAATCTTTCTAAAATGTCTGAATATAAGCTAAAATTGTTTTTTCTCAGTATTGCAAATTTGTTTAATCATTTAATTTGCCAATCAATTTCTCCTTAAAGAGTAATTTGGTTATATAACTAGAGTCCCTTTTCAAAGTCCTCGGAAAAACTTAACCATAAAAATCAAAGACAGATTTTCTCTTGGAAAACATACCTCTAAATTTACCATCACAAACTGGCAGAGTCAGGAGCATTCCTCTAAAAGTTGAGGGAAACAAAATCTGCTAAAATTAAAAAAAGCACCTCTTAGTCATGAGTTCTAAAATATATTTTAAGAATATAAATAGAGTGCATAGTTATATCAAAAACATTAATTAGATATGGAGAATTTTCACAATGGCTAGTACTTGGAGATATGTGTAGACAGGTGATAGATATATAACATAAACTGATTTGATACATAGAGATTTATACATTATTGACCAGTATTTTCATTTTATTTGTTCAAATAACAACTTTCTATTTTATTCCACAGCTTGCATCTTTTTGATCAAGAACTGGGCTGGTGGGAGAGTAACAATGTGGCCTTCCAGTATTTCTGTTCTGGTAATGTGACATATGTATTTTACAAAATGTGTGACTAGCAAACTTGATTATCTAATAAAAGATATTGGGGTATTTGTCATAATTGAGAAACTACCATCAATCAGTATTTATCTTTCATCTTTTTCCTTCTACCTTATCAAATAATTTTCTAAGTAGAAGTTTTACTAAGGCATATTGGATAAGGTAATCCACACATCTCTCTTCCTGACTTTTCAGAATTAAAGTATGGAGGTAGGTTTAAGTGTGTGTGTGTGTGTGTGTGTGCGTGCGTGTGTGTGTGTGTGTGTGTGTGTGTGTAGGTGGGTGTTTGTGTGTGTGTGTTAGATATCTGCTTCTCTCATGGCTCCCATTCTGAAGAATAAAAATTGCCTCTTTACAAGGCAAAGATCTGAGCTCCTACTAGCCAGATATATTCTGCATTATCAGACAAGGCAGGTAATTGAGGTCTAGAAGTAGATGTCTCTGGGGAAAGTAAAGTGGTTTTGTTAACATAAAGAAAAATATACTTGATTTTAATATTTGCATATTTCCAATTATGCAGTGTATTCACTTTTTTTTTTTTCAAAACTCTGATACAAAATTTTGCCCAAATTCTGATATTGGAATGAGATGAGATTCCTCCTGGCTTGATGAACTCCCAGTCAGTGCTGGTGTGCAAGCAGAATCTCATGGTTTTTTGAGATGATGTTGGATAGATGATTATTTTAAATGGATAATTGGCCTGTGTTATTTTATAATGTATTTCCAATATCAGTTTGAAAGAGGAAGAGTTCAGTTTAGCTTAATGCTTGGAAAAAGTATAAAAGGAGAAATAGGTTCTGAAAGATGAAACATGGATAGCATTGCCATGTATGTTGACAGTCAGAGAGAGAACATGAACCAAGATAAAGTGGTGATGGATAGCTGATATGTGAATTTATACAGACAAAATAATTTTTCAGTAAAATTGAGATGAGGAGCCAAATTTTCCCCACTCCTCTTTCTACTCTATCAAAAAAGTGGGAAAGTATTGTGATTCGTGAAATGTTAGTTAAGTTGCCCATCCCATTAAATATAAATATAATAATTCTGTTGATAAAATATGGTATATTATATAGAGAGAATATAAATATGAGGATCTTCTAAAGAATATAGTAAAAATACGAAAGTATAAGATATGTGATTTTTGTTTTCACATCTCATAAAACATAAATAAATGGCAGAGGTTAGATTTCCAAACTCTGTGTTATCCAAACACCTGAGAAGAACCAACTCCTCTTCATTAGTTCCATTTAAGGATATATAATCCTTATGAAACTATCATTATATTTAAGGTCTTCATCATCTCTACAAAAGTATAACTATAAGGTGCTTAAGATTATTTAAGGTAACACTTTGCCCATGCATGAAATATAAGTACCTTAACCAAAATAGGCTTTGAATCAATAGGAAATTAACAGTTGCCTTCAACCTGGCAAAAACAAAGTTTACACACGCACACATATGCACACATTCACACATGGACACTGAAAAGCTCAGGTTTCACCTCTCAGGCAAGTCAGCTGCTAAAGTACTTTTCATTTGTCTGTGATCTAGCTGAGGTTTTCTTGCCTAAAGTAAACCACTTCCTTTTAACCAAAATTGAGCAAACCATTTGTTCAATTTCATGGTGTTTCAACATGTACCTTTTAGAAATGATGAAGTAAGGGAAACTAACCCCAAATCAACTACTGAAGCCCATTAAAGTGTACTTGTTTGCATATTTTGGCTCTATATGGATAACATGCTCCAGGGGACTGAAAACAAAAGCAACATGAACTTTGGGCTGAATGAGATACAGGGCTGTGGTTGGTGTTTTCTTGTACAGCCCATTCAGACCTCACAGGGCAGCCAAAGTTTTGGTGATGGGTCTGTCATAGATCAGCACTTCTTGGATATTTAACTGGACAAAAGGGTTGAAAAGAATTGAGTCTGGAAACATTTAGGAGTTCAATGCTAATTGAAGAGTGCTAGCATTGTATGTTGATGGGGCTCTTGATATTTAACTAGCACTGTTGAGATTTCGCTCTTCTAATGCATGATCCATCTTCCCAAAATAAATTAGGAGACCTTATAAAATAAATACTGATGATTTATTCAGTTTAGAATTTCAGTTTGTGAGAGCTAATAGAAAACCAATCAATCAAGAAATAGTGGATTTTGGCAGAGAAAGGAAGTGAGTGATTGACGGGTCAGATTGTAAGGGGAAAATACTCCAGTTTCTTTGAAGAAGTAGACATTGTCTTTTTGAATATTCAAGCACATCCCGTAATTTTAAAGTTTTAAGTATAAGTTGAGTAAAAGAATAGCACAACTAAATTTATTTAGTTTTAAAATAAATTTAAAAATGCAATTCAAACCAAGAGAATCAGCTAGAATTTCTTTATTTTTTAAAATATTTTTATTGGTGCACTGTAATTTCACGTGATTACGTAGCTCATAGTGAGAAGGAGATATATTCACACAGTACTTGGTATTCAAATTATAATTCTATACTAGGAAAAGTTTATATTATATTTGAAAAATTTCAAAGTTCTATGTTGTACAGCTCAAGTTCAAAAACCTCAACTAGAGCAAGTTCTGAGTTTCAGGATTATGCAAATTATTCCTCAACTTTATGCATATTTGAGTATTGTACATTTAGCACTTAAGAACTACTATAGCCTGATTGAAGAAAAATAAATAAATATAAATAAATATAAATATAAATTTAAAAATAAATAAATGTTTACCAATATGTCTTGGTTCATTTTATGCTGCTATATTAAAATTCCCGACACTGGGTAATTTGTATTAAAAAAACCAGAAATATAATTTATTATTACAGTTCTAGAGGCTGAGAAATTTAAGATCAAGTTTCCTCCTGCAGGTTTGGTGTCTGATGAGGTCTGATGCTATGGTTTGGATAAGTGTCCCCCAAATGCCCATATGTTAAAGGCTCATGGTGCTACTAGAAGGTGGTGAAACCTTTAGGATGTAGGACCCAGTGAGAAGTCTTCCCAGCATTGGGAGTATACTCTAAGATCCGATCTTGCAACCTCATCTCCTTTTCTTCCTTTCCCTTTGCTTCCTGGCCACCTTGAGGGGAATAGCTTTTTTGACCACAAGCTCCCTACAATAATGTACTGCCTGACCACAGGCCCACAGACAGCATAGGGCCAAGCAAAGCATGGACTGCAGCCTATGAAACCTTGAGGCAAAAATCTTTTATCCTTAAAGGCTGATTATCTATCTGTTACAATAATAGAAAGCTGAATAACACAGTTGCTCCCTACTTCCAAGATGGTGCCTTGACAACTGTGTCCTCCAGAAGGGAGGAATGCTGGATCCTCCCATAGCAGAAGGAAGAAGAGCACAAAGAGTCAAACTCCCCTCATCCGTCGAGCACTTTTTCAGTGTTGGAGTCATCATGAAGCCCATCCTTCCAACACTGTTGTGTTGGGCAGCAGTAGGATCGTCTGGTAGAAAAAAATAAACTACTTATATTTGTTGTCATGTTATCATGTCCTCATGATATTAGATTTATTATGTTTTCTCTTTCCTTCTCTCATTTATAATTCATAATAATCTCTTTTAATAAACAGAACCTGAAGGCCTACTTCACTCACCTTCATTACAACTGCTATGTATGGAATTGAAAATCCTGTTAGAATTCAAAACATTTTTCAAGACCCTGAAACAAATGCAACATAAAAAAATGCTTTTATTACACAGTATTAATTATTTTACTAAAGCACTCAGATTACATTAAAAATGTAATAAATTATGAAATAGAATGATGATGATGATGATGATGATGATGATGATGATGA